>BJCM01265392.1:0-17826 GCA_018326385.1 Flaveria bidentis
TCAGTCATGCGACTGAGTCATTCGCATGAAGTTGTTCATGCGTATGGTCCATTAGCATGGGCCATTCGCATGAGAACTTCATATTACTAAGTTTGAATATATTTATTAATCATTACATTACTAATATTAGTTCAAACAACCACAAACCTATATATTTAATACAATAAGCGTTAAACTACTAATTAATGAAATAATAAACATTATAAGCACAACCAAACATTTGTATTTCATTAAATACCAAATCTATTACATATGTGTAAGAATATAAAGACATATTACATTAAGCTCAAAAACTAGGTACACATGTATCTACAATGATCTTCCTTTAATGCCTCATCTTGAAACTCCTTGATCTACTTCATCACATCAGAGGTCATGACCAACTTGTAAGCCTTCACCCGAATCGGATCGAGTCTCTCCTTTTGGCTAAGGATATTCACCACCAAGTTGGCATTGCCCGGATGGTAATGGATCTCGCAATCATAATCCTTTATGAGCTCCAACCATCTCCTCTGCCTCATGTTCAAATTTTTCTGCTCGAAGAAGTACTTTAAGCTCTTATGGTCGGTGAATATGGTGCACTTCATCCCGTATAAGTAGTACCTCCATATCTTTAATGCAAAGACCATGAATTCTAGCTCCAAGTCATGAGTGGGATAATTCACATCATGAACTTTCAACTGTCGGGATGCATAGGCTATAACCTTTCCTCTCTGCATTAACACACATCCCAACCCCGAGTAGGAAGCATGGGAATAAACCACCAAATCTTCGCTTCCATCGGGTAACGACAAGAGAGGAGCTTGAGTCAACCTAGCCTTTGACTCCTCAAATGCCTTCTCCTGATCTTGAACACATACAAACTTTACATCCTTACGGGTCAACTTTTTCAATAGAGAAGCTATCTTAGAGAAGTCTTGAATGAATCTTCGGTAATAACCCGCCAAACCCAAGAAACTATGAATCTCAGATGGCGTCTTTGCTGACTTCCATTGCATCACCGCCTCCACCTTTTTCGGGTCTACCATAATCCCTTTAGGATTCACCACATGACCCAAGAACTAAACCTCGCATAGCTATAATGCATATTTGGAGAACTTGGCATACAGCTTCTCCTTTCTTAGCGTCTCTAACACTACCCGAATGTGACTGACATGCTCTTCTTTGCTCCTCGAATAAATCAGGATATCAACAATAAACACAATCAATGATTTATCTAACATCGGCCGACACACTAGATTCATCAAATCCCTAATTGTAGCTGGCACATTGGTCAAACCAAAAGACATAACGAGAAACTCGTAGTGTCCATATCACATGCAAAAAGCTGTTTTAGGAATATCTTGCTCCTTCATCTTTAACTGGTGGTAGCTAGATCAAAGATCTATCCTCAAGAACCAACTACCACCTTGGAGCTTATCAAACAGGTCATCAATCCTTGGCAATAGATACCTATTCTCCATCGTCAACTTGTTCAACTTTCGGTAGTCAATACACATCCTCATACTACCGTCCTTCTTCTTCAGGAATAAGACCGAAGCACCCCAAGGAGAGATGTTCGGTCTAATGAACCCCTTATCAAGCAACGTTTGTAGTTGCTCCATCAGTTCCTTCATCTCGGTCGAAGCCAACCGATACGGTGCCTTAGCTACAGGCTGGGCACCATGTATCAAGTCGATTTGAAACTCGATCTCACGGTCCGGTGGCACACCTGGTAAATCTTCTAGGAACACGTCTTGGAAGTCAAACACAACCAGTACGTTAGACAGTTGTGGTGTTGGCATATCCACATCCTTCACATATGCCAAGTAGGCACTACACCCATGCCTCTTGCACTTTCCCGTCACAACCATCGATATCACCATCGGGATAGTCATAACTCGATCACCATAGATTGTCACCAAACTCCCGTCAGGTGCTGTTAGTCTGACCATGTTCTTGTGGCATACGATGTTAGGCTTGTAGCCCGCCAACCAATCCATTCCTAGGACTATATCGAATCTGCCTAAGGTGTCCATATCGGGGGCCGTCCTAGCCTCCTCTTGAGTCATCATGAAAGCTCGGGTGCTTGCCTTCTGCCCTTCAATTCTGGTCTTCTTCCTTGCCCCGGAACTCTCCACAATCTTTAGCCATATGACCAGGCTTCCCACATTTAAAGCAAATGTTTGATTCCTATTGGCATTCTCCCAAATACTCCTTCTCGCATTTACCAAATTTCTTCGACCCTGCCCCAGATGTGAGCACATGCCGGTCACGCACCATCGCCACCTTGTTGTTTGGAGCAGCTTCACCACGTCCAAACCATTTCCCATTCCAGTTTCGAACACCACCAGCCTTGTTGTTCACCTTAGCCACCACCACCTCTCGCTCGTCATACAGTCTTCCCGTCAGATCGACCAATGACTTAAACGTACTCGGCCGAGCGACGATCAGGTGTCTGGGAATGTCTGCCGACAAGCCTTGAATATACCTCTTGATTTTTCGTGACAGAGGTGTCACCTGATCAGGCACCACCCGTGCCATCTCGTTGAATTTGGTGGTGTACTGCTGATGTGTCATGGTTCCCGCCTCCAGCTGCAGGAACTCTGTTTCAACCTTATCCAACTCCCTATAAGGACAGAACTCCTCAATCACCAACTTCTTCAACTCTGCCCACCTCATCCTCCCGATAGCCATGCTACCCTCAGTTTGGATAATATTGTCCCACCAACATATGGCCTATTCCACAAAGGAGTGGGCAGCAAACCTCACCTTCTAATCCTCCTGATACTCGCTGATGTCAAGAACAACGTCCATCTCTCTCACCCACCGGTGAGCAATAGCAGCAGTGCCATTTCCATCAAAAGTTGGGGGCTTACACCTCATAAACGACCCATATTTACAACCTCGTGCTGCCTCTACACAGGCTCTTCTTCGTCCTCCTCATCATCAGAGAGAAACATCTCAGTCTCCGGTCGCTCCCGTCCTCCCGAGGACCTGTTCCTCTCACTTCTATCTCCTTCCCTTACAACCTTTATCACTTCGGTCACCACAGACGGTAGGATCGTCTGCATGACCTAATGCACTTCCTCGACAACAGCCTCCTTCACTGAGGCTCTCAAGTTAGCACTCTCTTCCCTAGCCTCCGGACGAGGGGTTTCGGGTTCTTCATAAACCACCTCTACAGCTCTAGGCCTTCCTCTTGTGGCCCTTGGTTCAACACCACGTCCACCACGATCTCCACCCCACGAAGCCTTTGAAGATCTACCACTAACCATCCTCAATCATGCTATAAGATTCAAACATTAACACGGTCATTCAAGCTAATAGCTCGATTTACATCAAGTATAGTAAGTCCCTAATTGAAGTGGTCAGTTTTGATTAGCCACTTACTTTACTCTTCATACCCCAAGCATTTCTTATCCTGACTACATCAGTATCTAAATGTACTAAAGGCACATAAACCACATAACATGCACACGTAATACCGGTTAACATTAAGAAAATATCTGATGGCATGTAGCTACTCGGACCAGCATCCTTTCCATTTTTCCCATTCTCAATTTAAGTTTAGGTTCCTTTTGAAAATTTTACCTATTTCACTTAAACTTTGGCTCTAATACCATCTTGTAAGGCCCCATTCCCGGGACGCTCACAGCTGGTCAATCATCACACATAAAACATATGATATACATCAACTTAATTAAAACATCACAGCGAAATGAATTTAAACCATCATTTTATTTCATATAAATAATCGCTTTTGTAAAATAATACAAACGTGTTAACATGAAAAACATCATTTGTTCGCATTCAATGAAAAAAACATCCTCATTATACAAAATGGATGCCATCCAAAACAAGCCAAGTAGCCACCTCGTGGCATCCTCAGCAACATTACCTGCCAACTGGAAAATGTATAAAAGTCAGCGTTGATGAGTGAGTTCTAGTTTTATAAAACTTTATATTACCTTTCTTTCATTAAAATATTTTCTTTACTATCGCACATGATCACACATCATACGTACACCAAGGTAATGATTATTATCTTCTTTCATCTTTTGTTTCGTACATTTCACACGTTTCGCACATTTCGTACTTATCGCACTTTTCATACATTTATTATCTTTTCACTTCTTTCTAGGTCCTGTCATGTACTTAACCCCCCTCTTGAGCACAAAGCTATATCATCTAGGTTTAAGCAACAAGGACCTCATATCGCACATATCAAACGTATCGCACGTATGGAGTAGTCACATAGACTAACTCCCCCTGTGTGTGAACTCTTATGGGTTAGCCAAAATCTCACGCTACATAACACACAGTAATTACCGAATCACACATATTGGAGCAGTCACCAAGACTAACTCCTACTCTGTGTGTGAACCCTTATGAGTTAGCCAAAATCGCACGTTGTAAACACACAGTTTAGCTAACAACTCTCAATGAGTTATGAACCTCCTTTCATTTGCTTGCAAGACATTTTCATTCATTCATTATGTTCCACTTTCATTATATTAAATCTTTCACTTCGTTAAGATAATACTTTACATTCATTATCATAATCACACCGCATAAAGCCACATCATAATACGTAGTAAGGAACATAAGAAAACATATCATACATAAGCATAACATCATCACGCATCATCATACATAACATACTCCATCACACATCATCATAAACATCATGCATCGTAAACATCATGCATCGTACATTCACATACATATACATATTCACCACAAGCATAAGTCATCATAAAACATAACTGATCCTCTATGGGATAATGGGGGTTCGGCGGCGGCAACCCCTAACAGTGGGGTCCTAGGGGCAACAACCCCTAGTGGGGTCTAAAGGGCAACACCCCCGGCTGGGACCGGGCTGTAAACCAAAATTTTATTTTAGAACATTTACATAGCACATTTTGTTATAGAAAAATCTATCTTCCTAATCTTGGTCGTTTAAAACATATATTTGGTATGCATTTCCAACCCCAAACTAGTTTAAAACCTTTAAAATATGGGATCTAGAACTCACCTGGACTCAATGCGTAGCTTCTCAATCAAGCTTTCCAAACAAGGGTCGCATTACACAGCCTGCAGATAAGTTAACACTCAAAGGAGTTAATTTCTGCCTGATTTCGCTGCTAATCTCGCTGCCAGATCAGCAGTTTCGCTGCTAGTTTGCCAACAGTTTTGCTGCTAGTTTCGCTAGCATCTTCGCTGGCAGTTTCGTTGGCATCTTCCCAGCCAGTTTCGCCCAACTTTCGTTGAATTACCAAGTCTGTGAAACTACCTGCAAAACTATAGTTTCGCAGGAAGTTTTCATATTTTCGCTAGACGACTACGCAATTTCGCTGGATGAACCTTTAATTTTGCAGAACAGGTTGAAAAGTACGAACTAACCCATTTTAAACGCAAAACTTCAATATTTTACATCCAAAACTTTGTTTTATCACCCAATAAGCTATATCTAAGCTTCTTACATGTTTCATACACAAAAACGTGAGTTCTGAGCAATCTTTGCCACTTTCAAAAACCCCAATCCCTAGAATCTGGGTTTACATGAAAAGAAATGATTAAATGATGTTTCTTATCTAGATTCTTGGTGTTTTCTTGTTGTTTGGATGCCCACAAATACCGATCTTCAATCCCGTGATCAACCGAGCCGAATCTTCAATTCTCTCCACTTTCTCTCTCTACACTCTATCTTTAAAATTAAGATATTAAGTTGCAAATAAGAGTTGCTCAAGCTGATCCGTTTATATATACGGGCATTCTTTGGACCTTAAACTAGCCAAACTCATAACCTGCGAGGTTTACTCGGTCCATACTCCATTACCCGCTTATTTTCTTTAAATAATCTCGGCTAAGCCCATTATTATTAATTGGCTCGTTTCGACTTTATTCCGGGTGTTACATAATCTTCCATCCAGGCTTTGTCACCCATCTTCTTGATAGCTGCTAGTTCAGCTTCTTCCTCTTTCTTCTTCCTTTCACCCAACTTTTCTCTAGCAACATTCTTTCTTTCTTTATTTGATCTTGTTCTTTCTTGAACAACCACAAGATCGTATCATTATTGTGAGGAGTTAATTCCTTAAAGAGAATCCCATAGAACTTAGGAAAGCTATCCTTTCACTCCTAACTTGCTAGTCAGCTTCTTTTTTATTTCTTAACTTTTATTCCTATAAGGCCAACGTTGCTGTTACTTCTTGCTCAATCCACAACAAGGTTTCCTTTTCTAACTCAACCAGCTCCTCCAGTGGTACCAGGAGCACATCTTCACTAGCAGCTCCTAGATTGACAAGATTGTCAATGATCTCCACCTTTCTTCTATTGTTAATAGCCTCTTGGTTGGCTACAACTGATTTGCTACTTGCAACTAGTAGCCTCCCAGAGGGGAGTCTACCTTTCCTTTTATGTTTTTCCAACATTTCCCCCTCTAGAAGTTCTTATGCAGTCATCTTCCTTTTCCCTTTAATGCCTTCGTAAGTTTGAGACTCGAGAGGTTCTTGTGTAGAGATTTTAGGTTGGGAGGTGGTGATTGGAGCATGAGGTGATAATGGTGTTTGAGTGAAGGGTAAGTTGAGAATGTCCTCACTATTTACCTTAAATAATAGTTCAAGAATTGCATCTGTGATAATTAGTTCACTAGACAGAGAAAATAACGCTTCCGCAACTTGCATCTTAGCTTCAGAAGATTGGAATGGTTCTTTCGAGGTTTTGATTTTAGCTTTGGAAGTCTGCGGGATTATATTATCTATCCCAACTATTTTGGTTGCAAGGCCATAAGTCCCCATATCTCCTTCGAAATCAATCTTGGTTTCAATGTAAACCTTAGGTTGACCAACTTCCTTGAAGATGGTAGATGTTGCATTCAACCTTTAAAGCTCTTCAACTCCAAAGTATGTGGTAACATCTTGTAACACCCAGTTATTTATAAAAGTAAAAGAAAGAAGAATAAAGTGAAGAAAAAGAAAGAACAAATATTTTACCAAAGTTGAGGAGTAAAAAGTGTCCAAAAGGACAAAATGTTCGAAAAAGTGAATGTAAAGGTGATGGCCGCCCATCACCCTCTCTACACCCAAATCAATCAGATTTTAGAGAGAGAAAGCAAAGAGAGCAGGAAGCATTCGGGTTTTGAAGAGCAGAAGGAATAAAAGTCGAATTCGAGGTAAGAATTCATGTGTTTAAGATGTTCTTAACTGGTTTCATCCTCGGTTGTGTGCTTATGTATGTTTGTGTGTGTTCGGGCGTGTGTTTTTGGTGGGTTTTAGGTGTTGAACCTATAGCAACGGGTTTGAAGGAAGTATTACGCGAAGAGGCTGTTAAGGTGGGTTCTCGAACCCCTCTTTTACATGCTTTTAACTGCTTTAGGGCTGGAAATGCATGTATGAACTTTTTATAAAAGTTGGGTTTCATACGCGTATGTATGTATGTGTGTATGTTGCGGGTGGGGTTTGATTTTGGGCTATGTTCATGTTTGATGATGTTATGGTTGTCTTTCTATGGCTTAGAATGTATAATTTAAGCTTAGAACATGATAGGTGAGGTTTGGGGACTGAAATCTGATGTTTACGTGCGAATGGGGTTGCTCATGCGCCAAAATAGGACTGCTCATGCGCCCAAATAGGGCTCATGCGCTTAAGTTTTAGAATTTGCCAAATTGTTCCTAATGCGGATGAACAAGTTAATGCGGATGAATAAGTTAATGCGGATGAACATGTTAATGCGGATGAACAAGTTAATGTGGATGAACATGTTAATGCGGATGAACAAGTTAATGCGAATGAACAAGTTAATGCGGGTGAACAAGTTAATGCGGATGAACATGTTAATACATATGAACAAGTTAATATGGATGAACATGTTAATACGGATGAACAAGTTAATGCGGATGAACATGTTAATATGGATGAACAAATTATTGTGGATGAACATGTTAATGAGGACGAACAAGTTAATGCGGATAAACAAGTTAATGCGGACGAACAAGTTAATGCGGATGAACATGTTAATGCGGATGAACAAGTTAATGTGGATAAAATTGTTAATGCGGATGAACAAGTTAATGCGGATGAACATGTTAATTCGGATGAACAACATGTTAATGTGGATAAACAAAAGAAATGTGGATGAACAAAAAAATGCGGATGAACAAAAGAAATGCGGATGAACAAAAGAAATGTGGATGAACAAAAGAAATGCGGATGAACAAAAGAAATGCGGATGAACAAAAGAAAATCGGATGAACAAAAGAAATGCGGATGAACAAAAGAAATGCGGATGAACAAAGAAATGCGGATGAACAATAAGAAATACAGATGAACAAGAGGAAATGCGGATGAACAAAAAGAAATGCGGATGAACAAGAGGAAATGCGGATGAAGACTTAGTTTATTTTCTGAATTTCGGGGAAAAATGCAGATGTAGTTTTTGACTTGGGAGGTTCCTGGGAGTTTATGTAAGTTGACTTTTTGAGGTCATAGAAGATGTGATGGGCATGAATGATTATGTGTGATTGATGATGTGCAATTGATGATGTTATGCTTATGTATGATTGCATGTTATGATCTGTTATGTTCCTTATTACGTATGATGATGTCACTTTACGTGGTTTGATATTGTTAATGAACGCAATGTATTATCTTAACGAAAGTGAATGATTTAAGATAATGAAAGTGGAACATAATGAATGAATAAATAAAAAGCCTTGCAAGAAACTGAAGGGAGGTTCACAACTTTTTGAGAGTCGTTACCTTGTGTGTGTCTACAACGTGACATTTTGGCTAACTCATAAGGGTTCATACACACAGTAAGAGTTTAGTCTCGGTGACTGCTCCAATAACGTGTGATTTCCTAATTATTGTGTGTCATACAACGTGTGATTTTGGCAAACCCATTAGAGTTCATGCATATAGGGGGAGTCTGTCCTAGTGACCATTCCATACGTGCGGTATGTGTGATATGTGTGATATGAGCAATATATGTGATATGTGCGAATGTGCGAAATGTACTAAACGAACGATGATGAAAATAATAACTATTACCTTGATGTATGTACGATGTGTGATCACGTGCGATAGTAATGAAAATGTTTTAACGAATGGAAGGTAATGCAATGTCTTTATAAAACTAGAACTCACTGAGCAATGCTGACTTTTTATGCATTTTCCAGTTGGCAGGTGAGCATTGCTGATGATGGAACGGGGCAACTACTTGGCATTTTTGGATGGCATCCATTTGATATAAATATGACGTTTTTGTGATGTAATGCAAATAATGATGTTTTGTAACCAGTCAACAATGTTTTATTTTTCAAAAGTGATTATAATGAATTGGATATTTAAATATTTTTGCTGCAATGATTTCTTTAAGTTAATGAAAATATATGTTTTATATGCGATGATTGACCAGCTGTGAGCGTCCTGGGAACGGGGCCTTACAAGTTGGTATCAGAGCCAAAGTTTAAGTGAAATGGGTAAATTTTCAAAATAAACCTAAACTTAAACTGAGAATGGGATGGAAGAGGAAGGGATGCCAGTCCGAGTAGCTACGTGCCATCAAATATTTTGTTAATGTTAACCGATTTTACATGCGCATGTTATGTGGTTTATGTGCTGCTTGTAGATTTAGATATTGATGTAATCAGGATAGGAAATGCTTGGGGTATGAAGAGTAAATTAAGTGGCTAATCACAACTGGTTACTATAATTAGGGACTTACTATACTTGACATGAACTGAGCTGTTCCCTTATATGACCGTGTTAGTGTTTGTATCTTTTAGTGTGTGTTGAGGATGGTCGGTGGTAGATCATCGAAGGCTTCTCGTCGTGGAGGTCGTGGTGTGCATGGTGCTGAACCGTGACCCAAAAGAGGAAGGCCTAGAGTTGAAAAGGTGGTTCATGAAGGACCCGAGACCCTTTATCTGGAGGGTGGTGATAAGAGTGCTAATTTAAGGTCCTTAGTAAAGGAGGCTTTAGTTGAGGAAGTGCATCAGGTCATGCAGACGATCCTACCATCTGTGGTAACTGAAGTGATAAAGGTTGTGCGGGAGGGGGAGAGAAAGGAAAGGAGTAGGCCTACGGGCAAAGGAGACGGCCCGAGACTGAGACGGATTTCTCAGATGATGAAGAAGAAGAAGAGGAGGAAGAGGAGCCTTTGCAGAAGACAACACGAGGCTGTAATTACGGGGCATTTCAAATATGCAAGCCCCCTACCTTTGATGGTAATGGCACTGCTGCTGTTGCTCTTCGGTGGGTGAGAGAGATGGAAGTTGTTCTGAATAACAACGAGTGCTGAGAGGACCAAAGGGTGAAGTTTACTGCCCACTCATTTGTTGACTCGGCTTTGTGCTGGTGGGACAATATTGTTCAGAATGAAGTGGGCAGAGTTGAAGAAGCTGGTAATTGAGGAGTTCTGTCCTGATAGAGAGATGCATAAAGTTGAGAGGGAGTTCCTACAGCTGGAGGCGGGAACAATGACACATCAGTAGTACACCACGAAGTTTAATGGGATGGCATGGCTGGTGCCAGATCAGGTGACCTCTATCGCGAAAGATAAAGAGGTATATTTAGGGCTTGCCAGCGGATAACCGCAAGCATATGATCGCCACCCGACCGAGTACGTTTAGGTCAACGGTTGATTTGGCAGGAAGACTGTATGACGAGCAAGAGGTGCTGGTGACTGAGGTGAGCAAGAAAGAAAGGTGGAGACTGAAACTAGAATAGGAAACAATTTGGACGTAATAGAGTTGCTCCAAACAACAAGGTGGTGAAGGTGGGTGATCGGCGTGTGGTCACATCTGCTATAGAGAAGAAGAGATGTGGTAAATGCGGGAAAGGGCATTTGGGGGAAGCAAATGGGGATCGACCATCTGCTTCAAGTGTGGGAAGCCCGGTCATATGGCTAGAGAATGTGGGGTTGTGAGGTGTTACAACTGTGGGGAAAGTGGCCATCTGAGCAGGGATTACAAGAAGCCAAGGGCTAAAAATTCGGGAGCAAAGATGACTGGAGGAGAAGGGCAGAGAGCGAGTGCCAGAGCATTCACGCTGACGTAGGAGGAGGCTAGGACGGACCCCGATGTTGTGTCAGGTATGTTTCTAGTAAACCAAACTTTAGCCTCTGTGTTATTTGATTCTGGTGCTAATAAAAGTTTTATTTTTGTGCTAAATTTCCTGTTAGTAGTAAGAATATAGATACGCCCTTCGATGTAGAAACTGCCATAGGTAAGTCTACCAGGATTTCAAAGATGATAGAAGCATGTGACATAGAACTAGAAGGTCACAAGTTTCTTGTTAGACCCTTTGTGATGACCTTAGGCGGGTTTGATGTAGTCCTAGGAATGGATTTTTTGGGTTTCAACAATGGAATAAACTAAAGCTTACCAAATCATAATTACAGACAACTGAATATCTCATTGTACGAGATCAGAGACCAAGTTGATTACAACAAAACAAGACAATTCAACATGACAAAGTCAACATCTAGACAATTAGAAAGTAAAATTAGGTCATGTTGTAATATTAGTATAAATAGACCCACTAGTGCATTTTTGCAAGTGTGGCTTTTGTGTGTGTTTCTCATGGTGTAAATCACCATCCAAGGAGAAATCCTCTCCTTTGAGTGGGTTTGATTTAACCAGTCATCTATGATTATCATTGTAATTTGTTTATTAACACTAATGAAATCATAACATTATTATTATCCATCTCTTTGTTCTTTGATTCACACATGTCCACCCATCTTAATTTTGATTTCTAGATCTGAACGAGATGAATCCTAAGATCCAAGCTCAATGAATTTGAAATATTGATTTAGCAAAATGGTACCAGAGCTGTTGGTTGCTGGATTTTTCTACGTTTCAGATCTGATTTCATCTTTAATGATGTCAAGAACAATGAAGAAAAGAAAAAAAATGAAAATCAAAGTCTCCGTTCATCAAAAACCCACCTGTTCATACCCAAAATCAGAAGAAAAACCAACAAATCTGTTCAACTATGGTACGATTTGAAGAATCTTGAACATGATTCGATGCAATTGAACAAGATTAACATCACAAAAGAAGAAAACACATTTGTTCATCTCAAAAATCAAGAATAAAAATCACAGATCTATTCTAATATGGTACGATTTGAAGAAATATAATCATTCACTAGATTATTCCTTCAAAATTCGATGCAATTGAACACGATCATCATTAAAAACAAAGAAAAGATGAAGAAATGGAAGCTACTGCTGATTTCCTGACCTGCACTGCAGTGTGAAATCGTTTTTGCTCAAGTCTGAAAACAAATGCGGATGAACAAAAACAAATGCGGACGAAGCTTCATCAAATGCGGATGTATTATACACAAACACAGATGTGTTATACACAAATGCGGATGTGTTATAATCAAATGAGGATGACTTGGCAACAAATGCGGATGACTTGTCACTAAATGCGGATGACTTGTCACAAATGCGAATGACTTGTCACAAATGCGGATGCCTTGACACCAAATGCGGTTGACTTATAATCAAATGCGGGTACTTTAAGCACAAATGCGGATGCATTGAAGTCAAATGCGGATGCATTGAAATCAAATGTGGATGCCTTGCAAACAAATGCGGATGCTTTGCAAACAAATGCGGATGAGTTAGCAAAGAAATGCGGATGTGTTGCAAGAAATGCTTATGAACAGTTGATGAACATGACTTCAAAAAGAAAAGAAAAACATGAATATGGATGATTGCAACCAATGGGCACGTCCATTTTGATCATGAAAGCAAAAATAAAATTAAGAAAAAAGAGTATAGAAATCAACTTTGGTCACTTTTTCACAAATTTATCCAGGGACTTGTACAACTATCATATGCCCTTTTTGAAATACTTGAGCTCACATTTTTTTTGTTGATTAAACCCTAAACCCAAAAAAAATGAGTATAGAAATCAACTTTGGTCACTTTTTCACAAATTTATCCAGGGACTTGTATAACTATCAGATGCCCTTTTTGAAATACTTGAGCTCACATTTTTTTTGTTGAAGTTTTGCACCCGTTTCTGACTACTAAGCGGAAAGTTAGCCGGACTTTAATCAAGGGAGTACTCATTATCTGAAAATGTCATTTATCAAGTTATTTCAAAAGGGTGGAAGTGTGTTCAACATTGATTCATGTTCCTGATGTAGTTTAGTGAAGTTTAAAGCCTCACCACATGCCTAATACATTCTAATCCTTGAGTTGTGATATGAACTGTAATCCAAGAGTGATACAACCCATATCCAATACCAAGAAGTATTCTCAAGAGATTCTAACCCTTGTCAGAAATATATTAGGAGGAGCTCAATCTAAGGGGGAGAAAATCCGTGAATTGTGCCAGAACATCAGTTGATCAAGAAGACATGTGAGAGAGAAGATCTTAAAATTCAAGGTTTGGCAAGCATCAGTTTAAGGGGAGTATTGTTGGGTTTCAACAATGGAATAAACTAAAGCTTACCAAATCATAATTACAGACAACTGAAGATCTCATTGTACGAGTTCAGAGACCAAGTTGATTACAATAAAACAAGACAATTCAACATGACAAAGTCAACATCTAGACAATTAGAAAGTCAAAATTAGGTCATGTTTTAATATTAGTATAAATAGACCCACTAGTGCATTTTTGCAGGTGTGGCTTTTGTGTGTGTTTCTCATGGTGTAAATCACCATCCAAGGAGAAATCCTCTCCTTTGAGTGGGTTTGATTTAACAAGACATCTATGATTATCATTGTAATTTGTTTATCAACACCAATGAAATCATAACATTATTATTATCCATCTCTTTGTTCTTTGATTCACACAAGTCCACCTATCTTAATTTTGATTTCTAAATCTGAACGAGATGAATCCTAAGATCCAAGCTCAATGAATCTGAAATATTGATTTAGCAGGATTGGTTGGCGGACTACGAGGCGAATATTATGTGTTGAAAGAAGATGATTCGGTTATCAGCGCCTGACGAGAGTGCGGTGACTTTTGTGGTTATCGAGTCACTACGATTCCAAAAGTGATTTTGATGGCGGTGGCGGGAAAGTGCATTAGGCATGGATGGAGGAAAGAGTTGATGGAGCAACTGCAAGAGCTGCTTAATAAGGGATTCATTAGACCGAGTATCTCTCCTTGGGGTGCTCCGGTCTTATTTGTGAAGAAGAAGGACGGTAGTATGAGAATGTGTATAGACCACCCTGAGTTGAACAAGCTGACGATCAAGAATCGGTATCCATTGCCGAGGATCGATGACCTGTTCGATCAGCTTCAAGGTGCCAGATGGTTCTCGAGGATAAATCTTCGATCTAGCTACCATCAGATGAAGGTTAAGGAGCAAGATATTCCTAAAACATCTTTTCGCACACATTAGGGACACTACGAGTTTCTTGTTATGTCTTTTGGTTTGACCAACACTAGCTTCTTTTATGGACCTGATTAATCGAGTGTGTCGGCCGATGTTGGATAAATCAATGATCGTGTTTATTGATGATATCCTGTTTTATTCGAAGAGCAAGGACGAGCATGCCGGTCACCTTCGCGAGGTGTGGAGACGTTAAGAAGGGAGAAGTTGTATGCAAAATTCTCCAAGTGCGCGTTCTGGTTGCGCAAGGTTAAGTTTTTTGGTCATGTGGTAAATCCCGGTGGGATTATGGTGGACCCGGCAATGGTGGAAGCGAAGATTTGGTGGTTTATTCTGATGCTTCCTACTCGGGGATGGGATGTGTGTTGATGCAGAGATGAAAGGTTATAGCCTATGCATCCTGATAGTTCAAAGTTCATGAAATCAATTATCCCACTCCCGACTTGGAACTAGCAGCATGAAATCAATGGTCTTTGCATTAAAGATATGGAGGCACTATCTATACAAGATGAAGTGCACCATATTCAGTCGAGATACAAGAGCCTTTCTGAATTATTGCTCTAGTAGAAGAGGTGGCCTATAGGTTAGAGTTACCAGAAGAGTTAAGTGGAATTCATCCGACATTCCATGTATCTCATCTGAGAAAGTGTTTAACAGACAAGGATATGATTGTCCCACTGGAGGATATCGAGGTATACGAACGACTCAATTATGTGGGACAACCAGTGACGATCATTGATCTTAAAAAGAAGAGGTTAAGGAATAAAGTGGTTCCTCTGGTGTGTGTACAGTGGAGGCACCGAAAGGAATCTGAGTCTACGTGGGAGACTAAAGAAGAGATGAGACAACATTACCCACAATTGTTTGAGGAATAAAAGGTTTTGGGGAAGAAACCTAAATAAGGGGGTGGACTTGTAACACCCCGTTATTTATAAAAGTCAAAGAAAGAAGAATAAAGTGAAAAAAGAAAGAAAAGATATTTTACCCAAGTTGAAGGGTAAAAAGTGTCGAAAAGGAGAAAATGTTTGAAAAAGTGGGTGTAGAAGGTGATGGTCGCCCATCACCCTCTCTTCACCCATATCAATCGGATTTTAGAGAGAGAAAGCAAAAAGAGCAGAAAGCATTCGGTTTTTGAAGAGCAGAAGGAAGAAAAGTCGAATTCAAGTAAGAATTCATGTGTTTAAGATGTTCTTAACTGGTTTCATCCTTGGTTGTGTGCTGATGTATGTTTGTGTCTGTTTGGGCATGTGTTTTTGGTGGGTTTTAGGTGTTGAACCTGTAGCAATGGGTTTGAAGGAAGTATTACCCGAAGAGCCTGCTAAGGTGAGTTCAAGAACCCCTCTTTTACATTTTTTTAATTGTTTTGGGGCTAGAAATGCATGTATGAACTTTTTATAAAAGTTGGGTTTCATACCCGTATGTATGTATGTATGTGTGTATGTTGCGGGTGGGGTTTGATTTTGGGCTTTATTCATGTTTGATGATGTTATGGTTGTGTTTCTATGGCTTATAATGTATGACTTAAGCTTAGAACATGATAGGTGAGGTTTGGGACTGAAATCTGATGTTTAGGTGCGAATGGGACTGCACATGCGCCCAAATAGGGCTCATGCGCCTATGTTTTAGAATTTGCTTAAGTGTTCCTAATGTGGATGAACAAGTTAATGTGGATGAACAAGTTAATGCGGATTAACATGTTAATACGGATGATCAAGTTAATGCGGATAAACATGTTAATACAGATGAACAAGTTAATGCGGATGAACACGTTAATGCGGATGAACAAGGTAATGCGGATGAACATGTTAATGCAGACGAACAAGTTAATGCAGATGAACATGTTAATACGGAGGAACAAGTTAATGTGGACGAACATGTTAATGTGAATGAACAAGTTAAAGTGGATGAACATGTTAATGCGGATGAACAAGTTAATGCGGATGAACATGTTAATGCGGATGAACAAAAGAAATGCGGATGAACAAAAGAAATGCGGATGAACAAAAGAAATGTAGATGAACAAAAGAAATGCGGATGAACAAAAGAAATGCGGATGAACAAAAGAAATGCAGATGAACAAAAGAAATATGGATGAACAAAAGAATTGCGGATGAACAAGAGGAAATGCAGATGAACAATAAGAAATGCGGATGAACAAGAGGAAATGCGGATGTAGACTTAGTTTATTTTTTGAATTTCGGGGAATAATGCAGATGTAGGTTTTGACTTGGGAGGTTCCTGGGGGTTCATGTAAGTTGACTTTTTGAGGTCATAGATGATGTGATGGGCATGAATGATGATGTGTAATTGATGATGTGCGATTGATGATATTATTCTTATGTATGATTGCATGTTATGATCTATTATGTTCCTTATTACGTATGATGATGTTACTTTACGTGGTTTGATATTGTTAATGATCGTAAAGTATTATCTTAACGAAAGTGAAAGATTTAAGCTAATGAAAGTGGAACATAATGAATGAATGAATGAAAAGCCTTGCAAGCAACTGAAGGGAGGTTAATAACTCTTTGAGAGTTGTTACCTTGTGTGTGTCTACAACGTGTGATTTTGGCTAACTCATAAGGGTTCATACACATAGTAAGATTTCAGTCTCGGTGACTGCTCCATTAACGTGCGATTTCCTAATTAGTGTGTGTCATACAACGTGTGATTTTGGCTAAGCCATAAGAGTTCACACACAGAGGGAGTGTCCAACTGTGTGCGTATGTACAACATGCGATTTTGTCTAACTCATAAGGGTTCATACAAGTCTGATGAAGGATTCTTTGTAGGTTATTCTTCTGTTTCAAAGGCTTATAGAGTGTTTAATCCTCTATTAAACATTATTGATGAATCTAAAAATATTCAATTCAAGGAACACTCGTTTCCCAAATCTACAAATGGTCCCGATTGGTTGTTTGATATTGACACATTTACAAAGTCATTTGATCAATTTCACTTGTCTGATGCAGGAAATCTTCATTCAAATGATACTTCATCAGTTGTAGAAAGAAAAGATGATTTTCCCTTGATTCCTCCTACATTTGATAAACACATGAATGAAGATGTTCCTCTTCAAGCTGATCCCATCAGACAACCATCACAAGAACTTAGTGTTTCTACTGAAGGAGGTCCAAGCCTGGTTCCATCCAACTCAGATGATCTGTCAACTGAGATCAGAAATCAAAAACATGGATCTCCTCCAGTTGAAACACAAAGGACATCAAATGATGCATGCAATCATAGTGCAGCCGGAGCAGAAGCAGTAACTGAAACATAATCTGACAATCTTCATAATTCAACATCAGCACCAGATGAATATGCCTCTGACCATAATGAACTGAATGTCTCCAACCTTGATGTAACCATTGCTGGTGACTCAATTCCAACCACCAGAATACACAAGGATCATCTAGTTGAAACCATTATTGGTGAACTTAATGAGAGGGTGACTAGAAGCAAGTCAAGTATT
>BJCM01265394.1:0-15969 GCA_018326385.1 Flaveria bidentis
TTCATTCATTAACATAACACGTAAAGCCACGGAAAGATAAACATACGTTATAACAAGGAACATAACATACAATCATCACATCATACAGGGCAAAATCATACATTCATAACATGCATAATCATGCAACATCAAACATCAACATTATGCATATGCATCAATCACACATCACTACGTGCCCATCATAACATCTACGACCTTAAGGGTCAACTTACATAGCCCCTAGGAATCTCCCAAGTCAAAGCCTACATTACACTTTTTCCCCAAAAATCAGAAAAATACTCTAAGTCCTTAGGCGCATGGGCACTATGCAGGCGCATGGACACTATGCAGGCGCATGGACACTATGCAGGCGCATGAACTTAGGCGCATGGGCAACTTTCAGGCGCATGGGTACTATTCAGGCATATGAACTCAGGCGTATGGACTAATCAGTCGCCTGGACACTTAGGCGCATGGGCCACTTAGGCGCATGGGCACCATTGGGGCGCATGGCCCTACACTTAGTCATCCGACTAATATTTCTAGTTGCATTGACCACTGTTTAGGTGCATGGGTTACACTTAAATTCTCCTAATGCATTCCCAGGCGTATGAGCCTTACTTAGGTGCATGAACCTTCTGTACAACATGTTTCTAGGATGTTTTCGAACCCAATCATCAAACCCATCTGTTCTAAGCTTACCGAGGCTATTCTAGACATGAAAAACCTATAAGCATCTAAGAACCATCATCTATCATGCATAATACATACGGGCATACATACACAAACATTGTGAAAATCATTTAATACATTTTCAGCCCCAAAGAGTTTAAAACAAGTAGAAATCGGGGTCTAGAAACTCACTAGTGCAACTTGGGTGTATCTTTCTTCTAACCCTTTTGCAAATGAGTTCAAACACCTATAAACCCACCAAACACACACACCGGAACACACACAAACATGTAAGCATAAACCCGAGACCAAAACCCAACACAAACACTTAAAAACCCATGAATTCTTACCTTGAATTCAGCCTTTTCTTCTCATTCTCCTTCAAACCGAGAGTTTCTGCTCTCTCTCTCTCTCTCTCTCTCTCTCTCTCTAACCGAATGAAAAGTGGTGTGATGGGAGGGTTGGCGGCCATGCCCACCTTTACACCAACTTTTTAAAGATTTTGTCCTTTTGGACACTTTTAGTCCATCCACTTGGGTTTATTGGCATTTCCTTTCTTTATTTTCAACTCTTATCCTTTCTTTTCTTTTTAAGAAATAACCGAGTGTTACAAGTCCACCCCCTTAAATAGGTTTCGTCCTTGAAACCTGTTATTCCTCAAACAGACGAGGGTAATGCTGCCTCATCTCCTTCTTAGTCTCCCACGTAGATTCGGATCCCTTCCTGTGCTTCCACTGTACACGCACAAGAGGAACCACTTTATTTCTCAGCCTCTTCTCTTTTCGATCGATGATTGCCACTGGTTGTTCCACATAATTGAGCCTTTCATCTACTTCAATGTCATCCAGTGGAACAATCATGTCTTCATTAGCTAAGCACTTTCTCAGATGAGATACATGGAATGTCGGATGAATTCCACTTAACTCATTTGGTAACTCCAATATATGGGCCACCTCTCCTACTCGAGCAATGATTCGGAAAAGTCCTATGTATCTCGGGCTTAGCTTACCTCATTTCCTAAATCGGATGATACCCTTTCAAGGTGAGACCTTCAACATAACCCGGTCACCCACCTGGAACTCAATCGGTCTGCGCCGTTTATCGGCATACGACTTCTGTCTATCTTTAGCTGCCTTTATGAAGGCTTTGATCTTTTCGAGCTTCTCAGTCGTAGCCTCGATTACCTCGACGCTTCCCAACTCCTTCTGACCAATATCACCCCAACAAACGAGTGTTGTGCATCTCCTACCATATAGCATCTCATATGGTGGCATACCAATGCTGGCATGATAGCTGTTGTTGTATGAGAATTCAGCTAACGATAGGTGGTAGTCCCAACTTCCCCCAAAATCAATCACACATGCCCGAAGCATGTCTTCTAGTGTCTGAATGGTCCTTTCTGACTGACCATCAGTTTGGGGATGATAAGCCGTGCTAATATGTAACCTCGTCCCCATGGCATCGTGGAATTTCTTCCAAAATTTAGAGGTAAACCGGATGTCACGATCAGATAAAATAGACACCGGTACACCGTGACGAGTTACAATCTCCTTAATAAACAGGTCCGCTAACCTCTAAGATGAATATGTCTCGCGGATCGGTAGGAAGTGAGCACTCTTCGTCTGACGGTCAACAATCACCCATATGGCATCCTGGCCTTTCGGAGTACGTGGTAGCTTCGTACTGAAATCCATGGTGATGTGCTCCCACTTCCATTCCGGTATATCCAAAGGTTGGATCTTTCCATACGGCTTCTGATGCTCGGCCTTCACCTTTAAGCAAGTAAGGCACTTACTCACATACCTCACCACATCACGCTTCATACCCGGCCACCGATAATCTTTCTTCATATCTTGATACATTTTCGTGGCACCGGGATGAATGGAGTATCGAGTATTGTGAGCTTCATCCATAATCTTCACGCATAGATCCCCAAAACGAGGAATCCACACACGTCCAAATCGGGTTTTAACACCGAGTGTGTTTTCACCCAATTCCCCAACCAGACCTCTCATTCTTTCAGAGTTTAGATGATCTTCTTTCAATGTCTCATCTTGAAACTCCTTGACTTGCTTCATTACATCAGAGGTCATGATCAGTTGGTATGCTTTCACTCGAATCGACTCGGGCCTCTCTTTTCGGCTAAGGGCATCAGCCACTACGTTGGCTTTGCCCGGATGATAATGGATCTCGCAATCATAATCCTTTATAAGCTCCAACCATCGTCTCTGCCTCATGTTCAGATCCTTCTGCTCGAAGAAGTACTTCAAGCTCTTGTGGTTGGTGAAAATGGTGCACTTTTTCCCGTAGAGATAATGCCTCCAAATCTTCAACGCAAAGACCTGCTAGCTCCAAGTCATGAGTAGGATAGTTGACCTCATGAACTTTCAACTGTCGGGATGCATAGGGTATAGCCTTCCCCTCTGCATTAACACGCACCCCAACCATGAGTAGGAAGCATCTGAATAAACCACTAGATCTTCACTTCCATCGAGTAATGACAGAATAGGAGCTTGAGTCAACCTCGCCTTCAGTTTATCGAACGCCTTCTCTTGAGTTTGATCCCATATAAACTTTACATCTTTTCGGGTAAACTTGGTTAGTGTAGAAGCGATCTTAGAAAAGTCTTGGATGAATCTTCTGTAGTAGCCCGCCAAACCCAAGAAGCTACGAATCTCGAATGGCGTCTTCGGTGACTTCCATTGCATAACCGCCTCCACCTTTTCCGGGTCCACCATGATCCCATCGGGGTTCACCACATGAGCCAAGAATTGAATTTCACGCAACCAAAACGCGCACTTGGAGTACTTGGCATACAACTTCTGCTTTCTCAACGTCTCCAAAACCTCTCGAATATGATCGACATGCTCATTCTCGCTCTTCGAATAAATCAGGATATCATCAATAAACACAATCACTGATTTATCCAACATCGACTTACACACACGATTCATCAAATCCATAAAAGCAGCTGGCGCATTGGTCAAACCGAAAGGCATGACAAGAAACTCGTAATGACCATATCACGTGCGAAAAGATGTCTTAGGAATATCCTGCTCCTTTACTTTCAACTGATGGTAGCCAAATTGAAGGTCTATCCTTGAAAACCAACTGGCACCCTAGAGTTGATCAAACAGATCATCAATTCTTGGTAAGGGATACCGATTCTGTCAGCTTATTCAACTCACGATACTCTATACACATCCTCATGCTACCGTTTTTTTTCACTAATAAGACCGGAGCACCCCAAGGAGAAATACTCGGTCTAATGAACCCCTTATCCAGCAGCTCTTGCAACTACTCCATTAACTCTTTCATCTCAGTCGGGGCCAACCAATACGGTGCCTTAGCTATCGGTTGGGCACCTGGTATCAAGTCAATCCGAAACTCAACCTCACGGTCTGGTGTCACACCTGGTAAATCTTCTGGAAATACATCCGGAAAGACACACAACTGGTACATCAGATAGTTGTGGTGTTGGCGCATCCACATCCTTTACGTATGCCAAGTAGGCACTACATCCACGCCTCATGCACTTTCCCGCCACCGCCATCGAAATCACTTTCGGGATCGTCGCGACTCAATCGCCATAAACCGTCACCTTATTCCCGTCAGGTGCTGTCAATCGGATCATCTTCTTGCGACACACAATATTCGCTTTGTAGTCTGCCAACCAATCCATTCCTAGGACTACATCGAAACCGCCTAAGGTCATCACAAATGGTCTAACAGGAAACTTATGACCGTCTAGTTCTATGTCACAACCTTCTATCACCTCAGAAATCCTTGTAGACTTACCTATGGCAGCTTCTACCTCATAGGGCTCATCAATACATCTACTCTTAATGGGAAACTTTGCACAAAAGGCAGCAGAAATGAAACTCCTACTAGCACCAGAACCAAACAACACAGATGCAAGAGTTTGGTTTACTAGAAACATACCTGACACCACATCGGGGTCTGTCCTAGCCTCCTCCCGAGTCATCGTGAAAGCTCGAGCGCTTGCCTTCTGCCCTTTTCCTCCGGCCTTCTTCGCTCCCAAACTATCCGCCCTTGGCCTCTTACAATCTCTACTCAGATGACCATTCTCCCCATAGTTGTAACACCTGCCGACCCCACAATCTCTAGCCATATGGCCAGGCTTCCCACACTAAACAAACATTCAACCCCCATCTACACTCGCCACCGTGCTCCTTCCCACACTTGCCACACTTTTTCGACCCCGCACTAGATGTGACCACACGGCGGTCATCCACTCGAGCCTTCTTGTTACTCGTCGAGGCACCACGCCAACCAAAACTCTTCCCATTCCAGTTTCTATCACCTTCACCCTTTCGACTACCTTCAGCCACCACCACCGCAGTCTTCTCATCATACAATCTCCCTGCTAAATCCACCGATGATCTAAACGTGCTTGATCGGGCGGCGATCATGTGCCTGTGAATATCCGTTGGCAGACCCTGAATATACCTCTTGATCTTTCGAGACAGAGGTGTCACCTGGTCCAGCACCAAATGTGCCATTTCGTTAAATTTTATGGTGTACTGCTGGTGTGTCATCGTTCCCGCCTCTAGCTGTAGGAACTCTCTTTCTACCTTATCCATCTCCCTGTGAGGACAGAATTCCTCAATCACTAACTTTTTCAGTTCAGGCCACCTTATTCTCCCAATGGCCATGCTACCCTCGGCTTGGACAATGTTGTCCCACTAGCACAAAGCTGAGTCCACGAAAGAGTGGATAGCGAACTTCACCTTTTGGTCTTCACGGCACTCACTGATGTCAAGAACAGCCTCCATTTCCCTCACCCACCGGTGAGCAGCTACAGCAGTGCCGTTTCCATCGAAAGTAGGGGGCTTGCATCTCGTAAACGCCCCGTAGTTACAGCCTCGGGCTGCCTCCGGCGCAGGCTCTTCTTCTTCCTCCTCCTCATCATCAGAGAGAACCGTTTCTGGCTCTGGTTGGTCCCGTCCTCTCGGGGACCTGTTTCTCTCCTTTCTTTCCCCTTCCCTTACTCCCATGATCACTTCGGCCACCACAGACGGTAGAATCGTCTGCATGACCTGATGAACTTCCTCCACCACAGCCTCCTTTACTGAGGCCCTCAGATTGGTGCTCTCGTCGCCACTCTCCGGAAGAAGGGTCTCAACCACCTTCTCAACTCTGGGTCTCCCTCTCTTGGGTCGCGGAGCAGCACCGTGACCTCCACCACGAGAGGCTTTCAAAGATCTACCACCGACCATCCTCTAAGCACACTATAAGATTCAAACACCAACACGATCATTCAAGGAAACAGCTTAGTTTATGTCAAGTATAGTAAGTTCCTAATTATAGTGGCCAGTTGTGATTAGCCACTTACTTTACTCTACATACCCCAAGCATTACATGTCCCGACTACATCAGTATTTAGATCTACATACAACACATAACACATCACATGCGCACATAATACCGATTAACTTTACAAAAATACATGATGGCACGCAGCTACTCAGTTTGGCATCCGATTCCCTTTTCGTCCCATTCTCAGTTTAAGTTAAGGATTATTTTGAAAATTTACCCATTTCGCTTAAACTTTGGCTCTGATACCAACTTGTAAGGCCCCGTTCTCGGGCCACTTACAGTTGGATCCTCATTGCACATAAAACATATATTTACATTTGCCTTACGAAAATATTGCAGCGGAAACATACAAATTTAACTTTTCATATCATTACAAATGCTTTTGCAAGTTAATACAAGCGTTCATTTCAAAACATCATTCGTTTGCATTACAATGCAAAAACATTAACAAAAGAATGCCATCCAAAAGAGATGAGTAGCCCCTCCTGCCATCCTCAGCAACGTTTACCTGCCAACTGAAAATGTATAAAAGTTGAGTGAGTTCTAGTTTTATAATAAAACAATACTTTACTTTGATTAAAACCTTTCTTTACTTACATACGATCACACATCATACGTAAACACAGATAGTATCATTATTATCTTCATCATTCATTCATTAACTTTCATTCGTTCATTCATTACTTCTAGTGACATGTACATTACCTCGAACATTGTGCATGAAGCAAGTAACTAGGCCTAAGGTCTTTCATAGACCTCGAACATTGTGCACAAAGCTAACTAGGCCTGAGGTCTTTCACCATTTATCTTTTCTCTTTCATTTCGAATCAATGCCATATGCTATACCCCGAACATTGTGCACGAAGCACAAAGCTGACACCAGTACCTAGGGCAAGTACATTCACCATTTATCTTTTCTCTTTCATTCCGGATCAATGCCATATGCTATACCCCGAACATTGTGCACGAAGCGGGTAACTGGGCCTGAGGTCTTTCATAGACCTTGAACATTGTGCACGAAGCTGACTCCAGTACCTAGGACAAGCGGCAAGGATCCCATTCATATGGTCAATCACAAATATTGGACCCCCAATGTTTATCCTTTGGGGTAGCTAACCCGCACACCGTTGAGCTAACACCTACATTGGGTGTGCACCTCCATACATTTGCTTGCAAGACTTCTTACATTCTTTCGTTCGTTAATGTGTGCATTCATTCATCATGTTCCTTTTTTATTATCTTTCACTTTACGTTACATAATAATTTCGGTTCATTCATTAACATAACATGTAAAGCCACGGAAACATAAACATACGTCATAACAATGAACAAACATACAATCATCACATCACATAGGGCAACATCATACATTCATAACATGCATAATCATGCAACATCAAACATCAATATTATGCATATGCATCAATCACACATCACTACATGCCCATCATAACATCTATGACCTCAATGGTCAACTTACGTAGCCCCCAGGAATCTCCCAAGTCAAAGCCTACATTATACTTTTTCCCCAAAACTCAGAAAAATATTCAAAGTCCTTAGGCGCATGGACACTATACAGGCGCATGAACTTAGGTGCATGGGCAACTTTCAGGCGCATGGGTACTATTCAAGCGTATGAACTCAGGCGTATGGACTAATCAGTCGCCTGGACACTTAGGCGCATGGGCCACTTCGGCGCATGGCCACTATTGGGGCGCATGGCCCTACACTTAGTCATCCGACTAATATTTCTAGGCGCATGGACCACTGTTTAGGCGCATGGATTACACTTAAATTCTCCTAAGGCATTCCCAGGCGTATGAGCTTTACTTAGGCGCATGAACCTTCTGTACAACATGTTTCTAGGATGTTTTCGAACCCAATCATCAATCCCATCTGTTTTAAGTTTACCGAGGCTATTCTAAACATGAAGAACCTATAAGCATCTAAGAACCATCATCCATCATGCATAATACATACGGGCATACATACACAAACATTGTAAAAATCATTTAATACATTTTCAGCCCCAAAGAGTTTAAAACAAGTAGAAATCGGGGTCTAGAAACCCACCAAATACACAAACCCGAACACACGCAAACATGTAAGCATAAACCCGAGACCAAAACCCAACACAAACACTTAAAAATCCATGAATTCTTACCTTGAATTCAGCCTTTTCTTCTCCTTCTCCTTCAAACCGAGAGTTTCTGCTCTCTCTCTCTCTCTCTAACCGAATGAAAAGTGGTGTGAAGGGAGGGTGGGCGGCCATGCTCACCTTTACACTAACTTTTTAAAATTTTTGTCCATTTGGACAGTTTTAGTCCCTCCACTTGGGTTTATTGGCATTTCTTTTTTTTATTTTTCAACTCTTATCCTTTATTTTCTTTTTAAAAAATAACCGGGTGTTAAAGTGCACCAAATCTAGTCTCATCAATATTAAGCTTTTATAGAGCCTTAAGTTAGTTCTGGTCTGTGTAATCTTGACTGGTGTGGCTTCATATTAAAAAAATTGAAATCTTGTAAAAAGAAATGGGAACTCAACAAAGGTCGCCCCTTTATTGGTCATTTTGACGGTACAAATAAATCATTACTTCTATGTAGTTGCAATTAATTTCCAAAAATTTTAAGTTCAATTATCGAATATGTAATACCGTCCATTATTTGCAGTTAATATTCTTGGATGGAGTTGAGGTTGAAGGATTGCATCGAAATATTCGTCTTTTGCCAAGTTGTGCCTGGACATTGGCAAATATTTGGGTTTGTGAGGAAGTTGAGATCCGCAACGGGGGGTTTAGAAGGGGGACGTTGGTTGATGGTAGGGGAGAAGGTCATATTGTAACTTTATTGGTATCAATGTCTAATTCAAGTTCCATAGTATTTGTGTATTATAATTCGAGGATTACATTTTAATTATGTCTTGAGATCTTATTATAAAAGATTGATTTTGTTGTATATTTTAAGTGCCATATCATATCATTAAATTAGTTTATATTCAGATGCTTGATTATTGACGATTTTTCATTCTTAATCAATTATATTTCCATGAAGTTGAACTGCTTGTAAATTTCCATGTATTTATTTTCGGTTATGAAAAATGTATAGGTGATGTTGGCTTTGGTGGATTGTCAACCTGAATATCTTCTTTTATATTGTATAATTTCCCATCTATTTTTTTTTCAATGAATGGTATGCTCACGAGTGTCCCCAAATAAGGTAAATTGCTTTGGTATACTCACGAGGTTTGGTGTTATGATGCCACCATGTACCGAGGAATGATCGGATCACTCATGTATCTCACTGCCTCACGACCTGATATCATGTACGCGACGTGTCTCTGTTCCAGATATCAGGTGAAACCATAAGTTAACCATCTCATTGGAGTCAAAAGGATATTTCGTTATCTGAAGGATACTCCAACACTTAGGTTGTGTTATCCGTATGACGATGACTTTGAGCTTAAACGTATAACGATTCGGATTATGGCGGCTGCAAAATGAACTACAAATCAACTTCAGCAGGATGTCAATTTTTTGGGAGAAGATTAGTCACATGGCAGTGTAAGAATCAGACATCGGTTTCTCTGTCAACTTGTGAAGCTGAATATGTTGCTGCTGCAAGCTGCTATTCACAAATCATCTGGATTCAACAGCAAATGTGGGACTACGGTTTGAAGTTCTCTAACACTCCTATATTTGTTGATAATTCTACTGCTATAGCCGTCACTAAAAATCCGGTCCAACATCCTAAGACCAAACATATCGGAATCAAATATCTCTTTATATGTGATTGTTTTGAAAAGAATTTAATCGATATTGTTAAAATTAATATGGACTTTCAACGCACTGACCTCTACACAAAAGCTTTTGATAAACCAAGATTTTTATATCTGTTAGAGGTCAACGGAGTGAAAAAGAAATGTGAAGTGATTCCAGAAAATGAAAGTGCATAGTCCGACGCGTCGAGTCTTTTTTTATCTTATTGTATTTTTCTCTCATTTTATTTTATTTTATTTCTTCGCCTATTAAAATTCTAAACGCAAAACCATTTTCAGTTTTAGAATTTTAGGGGGAGAATAGGTGAGACTAGTATTAAGTTATTAAAAAAAAGAAAACAAGGGAGGAGGACAATCTAGCTAATAGAAATGAGATCGTATCTATAATGCTGATTCAATGATTATGGAAAATGAAGTACACATGAACAAAGAGTTTGGGACTTTAAAAGAATTTAACTGATTAAGATGCAAAATTCGAAGTATAAGTCTGAGAAGTCTAAGTAATATAAAAGGAAAAATGATAGTAAAACTAGCTGCTACTAAGGTAACACAGAGAAAGTAGATCCAGAGTTTGCTAGACCACTACATGATGTGTCGGTAGATTCAACACAATAGATAAGTAGACCTCATTAGTGACTTCAAGCTCAAACTAAGTTGTTCAACAAGCTGTGGGTTATCATCTTATCCCTGGTTAACACATTCAACGTAGTTCCAATAAGGGGTGACGAGCAAAATGAACGCCACAAATGTGTGGGGATGACCATAAAAATGAGCAAAGCACATGAAAAATGCAAAAAACAATAAAGCTAATAACCTATGTTTTTGGTGCGATCTGTGAACAAAAAAGAATAAAATTGCTAAAACAAGAAGATAGGTTGTGTGCCTCTCTACTGTGCGGTAGCACTGACCTAAGGATAAGAATAACCTAAATATTCTAGAATTCATTGGTTTTTGCGCCTCTCTGTTATGCAATGGCACTGACTTGAGGCTTGGCATCTCTTTGAAAGCTCTTATAATAGTTTCTTCTTGTCAAAATACCCGTAGACTGCTCAAAAATCTCCTGAGGAATGTTGAATATCATATAAGTGTGGGATCCACAAATACTTGTTGAAATAATTAAACCTTAAATCATCACCAATGTGTGTCAAAAATATGTGTATGGATTTAAGAGGACAAGTATACTGATAATCATCGTGAGCTGCAATTCTTGAAAGTCCAAATCATTATGTGTATCTTACAGCACTAGTATGATTTCCTAAACTTGCTAATGACTCTCGATGAAAAAAAGAATCTAGCATCAAAAGACTTTGGTAAAATGTCCCAAATGATTTAATAAACCGGTATGATTCCATAATGAATCGTTCCGGCTATGATCAAAGTAACTTGACACTATACGGTCTAGAAAGAAAAATCTGGTAGATACTTATCTTAGAATTTCAACCTCACACAAAAATACAAAATATGTTTTAGCTTTGTTTTATTTCTACTGTTTAATTTAGTTAATTTCAGTTAATTTAGTAGTTAAATGTCTCACTACGCATCGAAAGTCAATCTGGGATTTACTCACTAAAAGGTCACGTCTGAGGTGACCAATGGGATTTTCAAATGTAAAAGGGTCATGTTTGAGGTGAGAAATTGTTTTGTTGTTAAAAAGGATTACATCTGAGGTGATCAACAGTTTTCTAAGTTAAAATGGTTATGTCTGAGATGATCACTGGTCAAAATGTCGTATTAATAAATAAAAGAGCTAAGTGTATGAATGGTCATAAATTCAAACTCATAAGTATGAGCCATTCGCACGACTGGACCATGAGTATGGACCAGTCGTATGATTGGACCATACTTATAAACCAGTCACACGAATGGGGCATGAGTATGAACCATTCACACAATTGGATCACAAGAATGAACCAATCGCATGAATGGAGGTGACCGAATGAGTCAGTCGCACGATAGAAACCTAGTCGCACGAATGAATGTGACTGACTGAGCCAATTGCAAGACTAAGCTCCAATCGCACGAATGAAGAGTGCGAATGGATCCAGTAGCCCGATTGAAGACAGATTCAGTATAAATAGGGCTAAAGTCGGTCGCATATGTTCATCGCCTGAAAATCGCCCGAAAGTAGCGACACCCTGCCAAAATTAAAATAAATCGATTTCTCTTCACCATTGTGTTACTGACATGTTGTTACATCATCTGAAGGTAATTATCGACCCAAATCACACACAATGCGTGGTGAAACCAAACCCTAACAGGCCCAAATTGTTTAAAATCAAGAAATAAGTTATAACTAACAAGTAGACAAAATAAAAGTGAAAATTGGTTAAATTGAAAGACATACTGCAACAATTAATAGTCCTGCGAGTCTAAAGAACCTAAACACAACGTTTAACTTCCACTATTGACCTAGATTCAGGATAAAAGTGTCGAACAGAGACATATGCGACTGGTCACTTCGAATGAACTTCAATCGCACGATTGAACTGGGCGAATGACTCAATCGGCCGAATGAACTAGGCGTATGAGCACAATCACACGATTGAACTTAGCCGCGTGCTCAGTCGCACGATTGAACTCAGCCGCATGCTCAGTCGCCCGATTGAACTCAGTCACATACTCAATCAACCAACTGAGCTCAGTCGTATGGTTCAATTGCACGATTGAACCAGACTGATTTCAAAACAGTTTAAGTTTCAATTGATCCTGTTATGGACAAATCTCATGTTTATGTGTCTTGTGTTACAGAAACATGGAAGATAGGTGGATCATCAACACCAAGCACAACACTTGTGCTCACTTGAATGCCACCACTCGGAATGCTACTGAGTTTCCTGGTATCATTGCATTTCTGAGTAGATCAAGGATCTACAAAGCTATATATGCACCTTGCACACCCTACCGGTCTATACAGCATGCCTTCTGGGAAGGTGCATCAGCTTACAGATCTATTGAGACTTACTGTATATGTAGCACCATTTTTGGCGAGGAGATTGAGGTCACTGCAGCAGATCTTAGACATGTACTGGACCTGGGTGATGATGCTGCCTACCCAACCAGGTTACATCCTCTTACCATAAGGGGATGTTTTCTATGGATGAAGTACACTGGGGACATCAACGCAGGTGTGCTCAACAAAAGCAACCTGTGTCCCCAGTTCAAGTACCTAGCACATGTCATTTTGAAGTGCATTGCTTCACGGAGGGGTGGATTTGATGATCTATCTGATCAAATCCAAAATGCTTACGTGTCACTAGTGCTGAATCACCCCTTCAGCTTCTCCAACATGATTTTCTCCTACATGATTGAGAACTTAGAGGCCAAAGGCAAGGAAGGCTTCTGCATGTACCCAAAATTCCTACAGATGATCATTTACAAGAAGCTTCCTTCGCTGCCTAAAGAAAGTCATGATGCAGTCTCTGTCGAGGTCATGGATGACACCACCCTTGGGAGAATGAAGGTTTACAGGGGCAAGCAGGTGAAACCCCCTGTAAGGAGATTGTTTGGGCATCTGTGCCGGGATGACTACGTGGCGCCTACAAGGAGGAAATGGCACCATGATGATAGTGACTCGGACGTTGAGTAGATTGCTCTACCCTCCGATGACTCCGATGGTGATGATCATGATGCTGATCAGGGAGGGTATGGTCAGGGTGGACCCGAACCAGCTCCCATTCACCCTAACTTCCAGATGGAGGAGGAGGAGGAGTCTGATGAAGAGCCTCTGGTGCGAACGGTGGGGAGCCGGGTCATAGCCACGGAGAGAGGTCTTAGGGCGGTTGGTGGACACCAAGGGGAGTCCGAGGATGCTGCTATTGTTGATACAGATCTATCATATACCCTGGACCCACCTAGCAGCCAAGGAGGAGCCACTGTGTCTAAGGGCTCGAGGAGGAAGCGAATGGCTCACCCCTATGGCAAGAAGGGGAAGGGGCTAAGGTTTACATTGACCTTTACTACTGCCACGACCACCACCTCATCCACCACTGCTACCACCACCACTACCACACCGCCTATCACTACCACACTCCCATCCACCACCACTACATCCTACCATTCACCACCCACTCATATACCACCATCCACATTCGGCATAGGCACCACTACAGCCTACCCTTCACCACCCACTCATATAACACCACCCATATTCACCACAACCACCACTACCACCACTAGCCACCAAGCCGGTCCCTCATCCCACACCACATTCACCATATGATCTACTCTACCCTCCATTGGGGTAGAGGAACAGTTGGCAGCACTTAACCATATGGTTCTGAAGCTGTTAGCTGCTGATGAAGAGAAAGCTGCCCAACTAAGTCAGCTTGTGGAGCTAAATGCTACGCAAGCACAGCAGATCGCTCACCAATCACAGTATATTTCACAGCAAGCGCAATAGATTTCCCAACTCCAGGAGCACAATGACAAATCAATGCAGAGGATTAAGGAGTTGGAGGCATCTAACAAGTATATCATGCTCAAACTAAAGGGATCAAAAGATGAGCCTCTAAAGATAAGAGAAGGTGATGATGATGATGATGATGATGATGATGATGATGATGATGAAGATGATAAGAGTGATGGTGATGAGATGAGTGAAGATGGAGAGCCAAGAGGAAGGCAGGACGATGATAATGACGAAGAAGGAGATACAGCTGCATCTGCCTCAGCTTAGGGTCAAGAGAGAAGGACAAAGAGAAATCAAGACCAAGGAGCATCATCTTCTGCCCCATCTGTTGAGAAGCCATCCATACAAGACAAAAGTAATGCTTAGAAGTTTATGTATCTGAAAACTTTGTACTTGAAACTTGTATTAAACTTATGTACTTAATGTTTATGTATCTTTATCTAATGTTTGATTGTCTTGTATAATTACTAATTGGTGATGTATTTACATGTTTAAATCAAGCAGATCAATCATCTCAGCAAGATGAGTATGATGTTACTCCCCTTTAGCAAATCAAGTCTCAACTTACAATGATTCTTGATTTGAAAGGGATAGTCAGAAGGTCTGTAAGCTATACTCCTGAAGAAGGAGAAATCATTCATGACCTTACTGATGAACAACTTGCTGAAATGTTCCGGCTCAATCCGGACAAGATTGTCAAGGACGCTCCTACTTTTGAGGTTACAAGTGACGATGAGCACAATGACATAAATGAAATAGAGATAGAGGACGTCACTGCTGACCATTATCCAGAGTACACTGACCGAGAGGGAAATATAGTCCCTAACTTGGGTGATACTCTCGGTAGTGATACATTTGACAAGCTGGATCAGATGGAGAAAGAGATGGAGAAAAATAAGGGTCAAGCCCAAGCCTCGAACGCCAATGTTGACATCAAAAAGGCTGAATGGGCAGCCTGTTTTGCTAAGATCCGAGCCATGCGCACTGCACAAAAGCCTAACATCTACACCAAGCTGTATAAAATCAAGAAACACCTAAAGGTGTCAGGAAAGATCATAGCATGGGATTATTTTGAGGATCTGAATGTATATGCAGTGAAGAGAAAAAAGGGCATAGAGTACTTTAGATTTCCACACAATCTAAAGACTCTCCCCGGTTTTGGGCTCAACCAGCTGGCATGCCTAAAGTTGTTGTATGCTGACCAGAGAAAGAAGTCAGGCTGGTCTGAGGCTGCATTGAGGAAAGAATACTACACCAGGTGGGTTAACTTCAGACCTCAACAACAGATGAGGTACATCAGAAGGTCTGAAGTTGATTTCATTACTGGAAAGCCTAAAGTAGTGCTAAAGTGGAGTCCTCCCAGAACAATGTCCAAGATCCCTCTAAGGGAAATGCCACAGGACTTCACTTTTCACACCCCAACCTTGACGGTAGTCAAGGTGTGAGGGTTAAAGATCATTCACAGCCACATAACGCTATTAATAATCCCAAATATATTATTCATAAGTTCCAAATGTATTATTACAATTAAAAGTCTCAAACAAAGAAAACATCATGCATAAAAGTTAAATGTAACAAGCCCATCCATTTATTTTTATCAAGGTCCAATCCTAGATGTGATAAGCTTCAAAGAGTAGTAATCAAGCTTGAGTATTTCCTCAAACATGTTAAAAATAAAAATGTCACAATAATGTTGCTGAGATTTCCATAGTTTGCAATACATAGATATATAAAAGATGGCAATTCATGTTGTAAGTTAGAGAACAAAGTAAACTAGGGATGTAAGACAGAATGC
>BJCM01265396.1:0-13066 GCA_018326385.1 Flaveria bidentis
TATATATGTTTGTATGCTTAACCCATTGAAACTCACTAACATTCAAAGTTAACCCTTTATTTTTAACATCTTCAGGATTGCTAGTTGAGGAACTCTCATTGCTTATATAAACAATCGTTTATATAAGCTATGAACATCTTATGTTGTTGTTTAATCTTTGTTGTATTGTAATGACTTAATTGTTTAGTATTATTCAATGAAAAATAACATTTAATATTATTTTAACTTATTAAATTCCATGAGTTATGCATAATCGTTTCACATTCGTCCACCTCGATGATTTTGCCATCGGTAGGAGTGTGACACAAGAGTAGCTACGGAAGAAAACATACCCTGGGAGGATCGTAGGGATTGATGGGATATAACAACAACAACGATATTTCACTGCTATTAGTGAATTAAAAAGTCAAGAGTAGCTACAGAAGAAAGTATACCCTGGGAGGATCGTAGGGATTGATGCGATATAGTCACAACAACCATAATATCGATAATGATGAAAGGAGCAGTACTATAAATCATGTATTTTACTTAGGTAATTCCACAATAATTACTTGGTGCTCCCAAAAACAACGTACAAAAGCACTTTCATCATATGAAGCGGAGTGGATGTCGGAAAGCTCGGGTTCATGTCAAGACATATGGTTACGTAAACCAAATCAAAACTAGGAGAAATTGTGTTAAAGATTCATAACACATTGGCAATAGCTTTGGCCAATAGTCCGGTGTTTCATAGCCGGGGTAAATTTGTAGTCCCGGTTTCATTACATACATGAATGTGTTGAAAGGAATAAAATAATTGTGGAGCGTATTAATGTCAAGGAACAAAGAACGGACATCTTAACTAAGACACTCACAAGGATCAAGTTTGGTAATATGCTAAAGTTACTTAGAGTAGGAATACCTCCTAGCTAGTTTCCACTTGAAAGTTAGAGGGGCAATTGTTGGCTAATTTCCAATATGGGCCTCACAAGTCGGTGGATAGGGCCAACCCAATAATTCAAATTTAACAAGTTGGTTTAACTGGTTAATGGGTGTTGAGTTACATAGTTAATTCAAACACCAAGAATCAAGAACTTTATTAATCGATTGAAAATGATTACAAGAAAGAAATGAATTATAAAGTACAAAGAATGAAATTAAACGAACTAACTAGTTACGCGCTCAAAACCTCCCTTTTAAACAAGTCTGACTACCGAAAGTCTGATTGCGGAATTCAGCTACCAAAGGAACTCTAACTGCTGAATTCTATCTACCGAATTCCAAACCTTGTTCGCATGAGCACTTTCAACCCTCTAAGTTTACACTATGACACACTCTAAATTCAAAAAAGGGGAGTAAAGTTGTGTTATGGTATCTAGTTTGTTTTTCAATAAATACAAAGCCTAGGTGGGGTTATTAAATTTTAAGTAATTTTCTTGATATAATAAGATTAGGTATTGTGTTTGTTTTTGTTTTGATACCATGTTCATGCTAGATGACGTGTATCCGTATTATTTTAGTTATATATATTATTTGTTTATGTATGTTTGAATATATGTTTAATTTGACCTATTTCATAAATCATATTAGTTCAATAAAACCCGGGTCGTGTTATTAACTTTTTATGTGGCTACTGACTAGTTCGATTTAAACCGATCCATTTTAAAGCTAGCTACAATCAAATTAAATCTGTACTAAAATCAGATTAAAATAAACTAGATTTTTAAATTGACGTGTTATTCTTTAAATAATATTTACGAATTCCCATATAACCCAAATAAATAGTATAATCATCAAAAAATTAAGGCAAGATAATTTCGCCAAATTCATGATAATACTAGATTATCACCATTTCGCTAATGGTGATAGCTACACATAATAATGAAGCAAAATTCACGGTGGAATGTCTTGTACAGTTATACCATAACCTCATTTGATTGTAATGTATATTTTAGAACTTGTACAAATTAATGCTTTAGTTTGCTGTAGATAAATTTTGTAGATGTTATTATATAAATTTGATCATATATCATGATCAAATGTAAGAACTTGATCAAATTTAATATTTAATATAATATAGAGATTATTATCATCTCTCGTGACAAAGCACGATAACTTGATCGAGTCTCCTATCATAACATAATGAAAGTATTGTTGTTTGGTTTGTGGAATTCTTTAGAATTGAGATTAAAATTATAAATTTTTTCCAATGAAAATTGTGTTTGGTTGGCACAAATATAGTTGGAATTCAAATATTTTTCACCATTTAATGTAATGCTACTTTCCTTCGTTTAATGGTTGGAATCTTTGAATTTCATCGGAATTACTTAAGCTTCCTGATATACAAACATCTAATATTATAAATAGACACCTCTTTATACGCCTTGTATGGTACCATATGCGGCATATAGGGTCGAAAATAGTAAAAACAAGGAAAATTCAGGGGAGGTTGTCAGAGCTATACACCACATATAACCCTATCCGATCCCCCTTACGACACATATAGGGTTATACGGTGCGTAAAGAAAATTTCGACACTGACTACGAGTAAAAATTCAGGGAGTTGTCAGAGGGGTTATACACCACGTAGAGGGCTATAAGACCTCCCCTATACGACACGTATGAGACTATACGACACGTAAAAAATTTAAGATGTTAATTTATAATTTTGGGTGTCACAATCTTATTTAATCTTTACTAAAATATCCTCACACACATTAATCATTATCATCCATCAATGTTTTCTTCAAATTTATAAATCAAATTAACTTTTGAACGATAAAAATTGATTTTCATCATATCTGTACTTTTGAACAAGATATCATAGAAATCAATTTTGATACTGAAATCGATGATGCGATTTTAGTAACGCATGGAGCGATCTCAATGGTGTCGTTGTTGTCGAGTGTAGTCGCCAGTGGTGTGAAATAAAAAGGTTTTTTTTTTTTTTTACATTTTTTATATTCTAATTCTCTTCACAAATGTACAAACCAAACACAATGAAATTTTTCATTGGAAATAATTTCAATTCCATCTTCCAATTCCTTCAGAGATTGCAATTCTTATAAGTAATATTCTGCAAACCAAACGAGGGTGTTGGTACACGAAACCATATAAAGAGAAAATCATAGAGGTAAACTACAAGATGAAAGGGATAAAAACATGTGAGTATAAGAGAATTAAAAAGAGAAGAGATGGTGCAAACATGGATTTGATGTTATAGGACGTTGGAGTACAATTAACGCAAAAATTATTTGTATCATTTTTACTTTAATAGTGATATAAAGATACGCATGATCATTTCTATGTAAATAAAAAAAAGATTTAATTGCCGTGATAGTCCTGTGTTTTGATGAAAGTAGCATGTTTAGGTAGTAGCTATTAATTTTTTTGTTTAATAGGTTTGATGATTTTGATTTTTATTTAATAATGAATTTAAATACTACTTTCTGTTAAGCTTTTTATTAGGTTTTAAGAACATTTTAGTAGTTTCATAATTAAAGAAAAACAATATAACTTTGTTTTATTGAGAGAGAGATTGTGTAATTTATGTAAGTTAATACACTTTTTCAAATATTTGATTCAACCAACAACTTTATTATATGATCATATAATATTAAATCTTAATTTTGATATATCTTCAAACTCTAGAACATCATTTCTACCTATCGTTACAACTTTTGATCTGGTTCAATCGCCCCCCATCGTCCTACAATCATCACACACAATCATGTCGCCTTTGCTTCTTCCCTTTCTTTGTAGTCATACCACTTGCCATCGAAACTCACACTTGAAATGAAATTTTGGTTGAGGTCGATGGTGGTCATCAACACCGTTTGAAAAGTTAGATTTTGCTAGAGAAGTATTTGTCGTAGAGATTGATGGTGGTGTTGTCTAATCTCGTAGTGAAATTGTTTCGATGGAGGCACATTGGCTGTGGGATCTCACCGGTGACACTCTTATTGTAACATCCCAGGTGAATCCCACATTGACCGTAGACAGAAAAGATTCTTGGTTCATAAAGAATGTCATGCCTCTAATATCAATAACGTGTTTTTGCGCATATTGGATGTGGATGAGAGGAAAACTCTACAGTTAAACATGCTTAGGTGGGAACAATCCAAGTATGGGTGACCTCCCTGGGAAGTTTTCACCCGGGCAACCAAAAGCAAATCCGTGAGCTTCTCGTGGCCAAAGCGGACAATATTGTTGGTATGAGAGGTCGGGTGTTACAGAATGGTATCAGAGCCACTCCTTTGCTATTCGAGATGATGGGGCAAACCTCATCAGGATGGTGAGTCTCCGAGAGTGTTCAGAGTGACACCTTAGGCCAATCCCACATCTATAGATGGGATGGTGGGGCAAACCTTATCGAGGACGATGAGTCCAAAAGGGGGTGTTTGTAACATTCTAAGCGAATCCCACATCGGACGTGGACAGAAAAGATTCCTGGTTCATAAATAATGTCCTGTCTCTAATATCAACAACGCATTTTGGTTTTATTGGTTGTGAATGAGAGGAGAACTCTACAGTGAAGCGTGCTTAGTTGGGAGCAATCCAGGGATGGATAATCTTCCTGAGAAGTTTTCACCCGGGCAACTAAAAGCAAATCAGTGAGCTTTTCGTGGGAAAAGTGAACAATATTATTGGTGTGAGGGGCCGGGTGTTACACTTATAAATCAACGGAGGCTTAATTAGGGATAGTGATCGATGGTGGTTGCAAAGTGGGTTAATATAGAATATGTGGTGGTCGGTAGTGATGGTGGCAAGTGTTGGTAGTGAGACAAAATAGTGTTTCAATTTTCATATGTTTTCTTTATATATGTGCTTGCATATATACTTTTGATATAATTAAATTACACAAATGATCCCAATAATCAAATGGAGTTAATTGTATAAATAGTTATTTCACACTCATTTAACAAAAAAAATTAACGAAAATTAACAAAAGTCTATGATCTGTATATCCAAAATTGTTACAAAACCGAAGGCAAAACACAATAACTTGTTAATTAGAAAAGTTGGTATCCAAACATTATATTTTTGCCCAACCACTCGAATATATATGTAATTAACTCTAACAAAATCAAATAATTTGCTTAAAATTAAGTTGATTCTTACATTTTACCTTCGCATAGTCAAAGGAATAAACTCTTATAAGAAATTAATAAATTATGTTGAAAGTTCCCTATGATATCTTAAGGTATTTAAACGCAGCTAAATTGTTTGTAGTGATACTATATATAGTTCAAAGAAACATATAAACGTGATATGTTGTGACCCATATTTGGAACCAACTTTTCCACACACTACTCACGTATTCATTTGGGCTCATCCACATTTAATCCATTTTTGTGAAATTATTGTGCTTTTGGACTTTGATAGTCCCATTACCTCCTACTTTGCTTTTGTGAGAATCTTAACGTTAAATCCTCTCTTTATCATTATCATTCATTTGATTTGTGGAATTATTAAATTGTCAAGAGAACAAGCCTTTAATTTTATATTGCAAAACCAAACGTATAAACACAAATCTAAAACTAATACAAACAAAGACGTAGATGGAATGGTTCACGATATATCTACTAGCCAATACAACCAAAACACATATCGCCCGTAACTAAACAAAAAAGATGACCTAGAAGACATAAAACTACACAAAAACAAAATGATGCAACTCAAGACAACGATATCAATCCAAATCTTGTATTGGTAAGGACGATGCCTTTCATGATAAAAAGCAGATGAAGTCGATGTCCCCTTTTTAGTATGAAAACTCATGATTTCTCCTCCTTAATCGGCAACATTAGGGCGGCCAAGAAGTTCAGGCCAATGATCCTACATCCAAGCCCAAAGATCTAGCCTATAAGTTTGTAATCAACTACACTCTTTTTCTTATACTAAATACAATCCCAACAACATATAAGTACTCTACGCCTAACGACATACAACTCTAGCTAATTTAGCCCACAATATATGTACCAAAATAAAACAAAAATCAAGTTAATCAACGATATAATGCAATGCATTTGACAACGAATTCGTATTTTCAACATAAATAATTCTTTTACAACAAATGTGGTTTTTTAATGATTTACAATATTTTTATAAATTTAACAGAAATAATCGACTTATGGTAAACTAATGAAAGTGATATCGATCACACCAATGGTCTCAAACGGGATACGAAAGCATGGCTTGTTCGGATGATGGACAAAAAGGCTAAAAGAGAGGATGAAAACATGACATGTTGGGATGTAAACTACACTTTCCATCTTTAATTCTAGGTGGTTAATTTCGGTTAGACCTCTTGCTATCAATGCTTTTGATAGGTAAAATGAGAAAATAACAATAGAAGAAAATACATTACATGTTTACAACCTCCAAATCATTATAACAGTTAATTTTTTTTAATATTTGAACTATTTTCATTTACTAATTGTTAATTTTGCTTGAGAAGCTTCCAGATAGGTTGATTTTCCTATCTCATAAACGTACTTTGGCTCAGCTTGTAAATTTATTCATGAAAATACGGTAATGATGAGAAAAATGGAGTGGTTTCCATATTTTTCTAGTCGCGTGCCGGCTTTATGGTGGCCAACCTTTGGAGATCCATTTTTGAGATTTTAAGTTTCGAGGCTTGGTAGAGGCTTTGATGCCAAAGGAAAGGTAAAAAGAAATAGAATGATATCGGGTGAACAGAATCTCTATCGTTTTCACAGTTAGAAAAACCTAGAAATGAATAATAAGAGGAGGCAAAGCGCTAATGGCACGCGAAACACATGTGGAACAGGCATGAAGAAAAGGAAGTTTGGAGGAGAATCAAACCGGAGGAGCTTGCCTAGATGGCTTGATAAGCAAACAACCAGTTATGCCTGCCTTCACACAAGTTAACATGGCCTTACTTATTTAAGGGGGAGAGTGGCAAAGTTTGATTCTTCGTAAGATAATGAAATAAAAACAAAACCAGATACATTCTAATCACTCTCCCTTCTCAATTTACAAGTTTACAACAAAAGACATTATCATATACCTACCAATCAATCAAAGTGTCGGATTATTCAAACAAGAATCCATAATCAAAAGACATAATGTATTTCTCACACATCAATCACGCTCAAAACCGATTTTGATTTTAAAAGTTCTAATGATTGATGGACAACATAGCCTAGATTCACCGTGTCGTGCCATATAATCTTCTTTCCAAACAAACTCTAGCACTCTCTAGTCTCCCTTGAGCATTCAATAAAATAAAATATCTTAGTAAACATAACTTATGACATTCAGATTATTATTCAAAATTACTAAAAGAACAACTTTATAAAAATCACTGTAACACGGGTTTGGTCCCGTCTTCTCCCCTAAATTAACACCTTATTACTTATTTACAAAAACACCCTTAATTCCCTACTCGCGCAAAATAATATCATCAGCTATACCCATCAACGCCCCCAACGAATCCGACCCGAACTTCCTCGCAAACAGAAACGGGTCACTCCGTATCGTTTGACGAGACGGATCAGAGCCGTTGATCCCTTCGTCGCCATACCGAGGCCTCATTCGACGAACGGCTCTGATCAACTCGGGACCCACCTCGGAACCACGAAACATATGCGGGTGACCGTCATGACGCCCCTTCCAGTCAACGTACGTCAACGTAGCGGGAACGCACCCCACCCTATCTACCATGGACAACAGCGTAGGGAAGTAATTCTCCTCAGGGTAACACCTGTACACATTCTCCTGCAGACACTCCACCTTAAACTTCGACCATATACGCGTGTCACTCACTGCCACCCTGGCATGATGACGTGTCAGTACCGAAAACTGGGACCCAATTCTGAAACTCTCAAACGGCACCTCTGGCAGCATCGCCGTCTCCCCACGCGCCGCCCACCTCCCCCACGCGCCGCCCTCGTGTGCGAGGATTTCGATGAAGCTTTTGTTGGATTTTGTTAACGTTTCATATGTGAAATCGAATGAGTGAAGGGGTATGCATGAGGGTGAGAGTAAGGCGAACATGTAGTTTGATGGGTCGTTGAGGAGCGCGTGGGCGAGGAGACGACGGTGCGCGGCGGCGAGTGAGGGAGTGTGGCGGCGCGTGGGCTTTGAGGGGATGGTGCGGTTGGTGAAGACACCAGTGAAGTGAAGGTGGTGGTTGGGGTTTGTGTGTATGTATATGTTGTATAAGTTGGGTTTTGTGGTTCGGTTGAAGAAGAGCTCCCATAGTGGAGCTAGGGGTAGTGGTCCGGTGGTTAGGAACATGAATGCGAGCTTTTTGGGTGCATTGGGGGGTGATGGGTTCGGGTTGGTTCGAGATGCTTGTTTAAAATGTTCGTTGCCGTTGTCGTTATCGTCGTGTTCGTTGCGGTCGTCATCTATAGTATTATTATTATTGTTGTTGTTATTGGGGGTGGTGTTGGTGGGTGGTGATGGGGTGGGGTATTGGTAGCGTACGGTGGGGAGAGTGGTGGTGGTGACGGTGGTGGTGGTGGTGGTGATGGTGAAGACGATGGCTAAGGGAAGTGTGAGGAGAAGAGCGCAAAGGAGGGAGAGGGGGGTGGGAGACATGAGTATTTGTTGTTGGTAAATAATAATAATAATGATAATAATAATAATAATAATAATATTGAAGGAAATGAAGGCATAATAATATGTTTGGTTTTGATCGAAGCTCTTAAATTCGATGGATTTTGAATTCCCATGATACACTCGCTCTGTTATCAACGTTTATCTCGTTAATCTTTTCTTGCGGTTATTGAATAAATGATGATATCACACTGGCCTGTAGCAAGTTAAAGGTGAACAAAGTTTGTCATGTTTATGTTTATAAGGAGCTCGTTTAGGTCACGAGTTTAATCATGCATGTGAATTTGGGTTTGAATTGTTTGCAAATAAGCTATAAGCTGGATTAAAATTTGGTGTGATTTGAACTTTTAACGAGATGATGTCAAGTAGACGGTTTGACATTTTATAGGCCTTATAAGGATTATATATTTAACATATTAAATCAACAATATTGGCTAAGAAATTATTTTTGATATGTTTTTAAAAATTCATAAATGTCTATTTATAAAAGTTGTTTTTATAATTCATACGTTTTGTGATCATGGAAAGGAATTCATGGATCTTCTAAATTTTAAATCAGCTTTAGCATAATTGTTGTATTTTATTTTATTTTTACGACGAGGGTGTTCTAGAGTATATACTTAAGTGGTAAAATGATTTTGATTTGCATGTCAGTTAATCTAGAATCGGTTAAGAAAGTAAACAAAAAAAGGAGCTAAATAAAAATAGATAAATTTTAGATGTATTAAACTATAGACTAATATTAGAAAAATCATGCAGCTATTCATGAGATATGCGAGTTTTATGTCTAGTGTGTGCTTTTGTTCGCGTACAAGAGTTTCTTTTCATTAACGGATAAGTAACACATGATACTACCAATCGCGTATGATGAATTTATGTTTTCAATTGTCTATGATTAAAAAATAACAAAAAAAGTTATTGCTGTGAAATATAATGATGGTAAGCGACCCAAAATATTGTACTCTTACAATTTCACTTGTCTAGCTAGTTCTTATTTACTAGTACTTGATACTCGTTATTTATTTTTATTTTTTTTCATATTCTTTTGTTTTTCATGTACATTCTGAATTTTCATAACTTATTGGTTAAACACAAAAAATAGTAAATCAATTTCAAAGTAGTACAAGAGATCTTTTATATCTGTGTCATCAATCATCATATATGTATTATCGATATCATTAATGTATACCTTCTTTAAACTAATGCATATGTGCATTTCAGATACAAGTCAGGGCCATACAATAGAAAATTTGGGATGTTGAACAACGATTCGAATAGATGATGAGGATTACAGTTTAAAGCATGTAACATTAATGATATCATGAGGACATATTTAGGAAAACAACATACGCGCGAGGAACATGTCACATATTATACTAATAGAAGGGACAAAGATCTTAATTTTGGTAACTTATTTTATGAAATATACGACGATGAAATAGTGTAACGTGAAGCGTATAATACTTCTACTTCTGTGATGACCTTCATGGAGAAAGAACATTTTATCATATTGCATAATTAGACTATTTCAAGTGCTTAAGGGGTTGTTTGACAATTTTTTAATGGTTTAGATGTCTGAATGGTTCAACACTTAATAGTTCAAACTATTTGTTTCGCAAGCACATGTCTGAATGGTTAAGAGTATATTTATCTCTGAATGATTAAGTATTATATTGATATTGAATGGTTAATATTGGCAGATATCCTTGTATATATGCTCCATATTTAGATTATGATTGTATTTAGGTTTGGTACATATTTGTTTTCTTATTATTAGGTCCGGTATTCCCTATATATTGGGATTGATATTTTATCAATGGAGACACAGAAACATTAACCTTCAATATCATATGTGTTTATGGTATCAAAGCCATAACGTATAAACCCTAACAATCCAACTTTTGTTTCCTTGTCGATTAGCCATGGCCGACGGCGACACAACTCACACCGAAAAACCACCCTCATCCGGAGAGCAGGCTACGGCCAAAGCACTCCATCCGGTTTATACGGTTACCAACATCCAACATAAGGTTCGAGTTCTTGATGGCACGAAGGTCACGTACACATCTTGGGTCAAACTGTTCATGCTTCATGCAAAAGGTTACGAAGTTCTTCACCACATCGATGGCACCGACCCACCGGCAACCACCGATCCCGGTTATGTGTAACACCCGGTTATTTTTTTTAAAAAGAAAGATAAAAAATGAAGGATAAAAGAAGGAAATGCAATTAAACACAAGATGATGGGTTAAAAATGTAAAAGGATAAAAGTACAAAAGTTAATGTAAAGGTGGGCATGACCGCCCACCCTCACTTCTCATCACCTTTTTCTCCGGTTAGAGAGAGAGAGAGAGAGAGAGAGAGAGAGAGAGAGAGCAGAAGCTATGGTTTGAAGGAGAAGAAGAAGAAGAGGCTGAATTCAAGGTAAGAATTCATGGATTTTTAAGTGTTTGTGTTGGGTTTTAGTCTCGGGTGTATGCTTATGTGCTTGTGTGTGTTCGTGTGTGTGTGTTGTGGGTTTTTAGGTGTTTGAACTCATTCGCATACGAGTTAGAAGGAAGATACGCCCAAAGTTGCACCAGGTGAGTTTCTAGACCCCGATTTTACTTGTTTTAAACTTTCTTGGGGCTGAAAATTTATTTAAACAATTTTCAAATGTTTATGTATGTTTACCCGTATGTGTATTTGTGTGTGTTTACGGGTAGGGTTTGATTTTGGGCTATGTGTGTAAGATGATGTTATGGTTGTGTTTCTAAGGAGTAGGATATATGATTTAAGCTTACAACACCATAGATGAGGATTAAGAACTGAGTTATGATGTTTAAGTGTGTTATAGTCTGCCCATGCGCCTAAACAGTGGCCCATGCGCCCATCAGAAATAACGGCCTAAGTGTTCCCATGCGCCCAAAACTCATGCGCCCAAATAGTACCCATGCGCCTAGAATTAGGCTGGAATTGACTAAGTATCGAGACGCCCAGGAATTCCCATGCGCCTAGGCACTCATGCGCCTGCATAGTGTCCATGCGCCTAGAACTGCCCAGAATAAACTATGTTGCTCATGCGCCTCAATAGTGCCCATGCGCCTGAAAGTTGCCCATGCGCCTAAGTGTTCCCCATGCGCTTGCATAGTGTCCATGCGCCTGCATAGTGCCCATGCGTCTAAGGACTTAGAATATTTTCTGATTTTTGGAGAAAAGTGTAATGTAGGCTTTGACTTGGGAGGTTCTCGGGGGCTATGTAAGTTGACTTTTTAAAGTCATAAATGTTGTGATGGGTGATGTATGATGTGATGTAAGATTGGTGATTATGCATGGAGATGTGTGATTGATGATGTTTGATGATTATGTATGATTGTATGATATGTTCCTTATGATGGTGTATGTTTATCTTTCTTATGGCTTTACGTATCATGTTAATGAATGAATGAAGTATTATGTAATGTAAAGTGAAAGATAATGAAAGAGGAACACGAAGTAAGAATGCATTCATTATTGAATGATGAATGAACGAAGGAAAGGCTTGCAAGCACATATATGAGGTGACAACCTTGTTGTTGCAACAGACTCGGATAGCGTGCAATCGTTGAGATTGCCTATAAGGTGAGCAACCCTGTGGTTGCAACAGACTCGGATAGCATGATATCGTGAAGTTGCCATGAAGTGAGCAACCCTGTTGTTGCAACAGACTCGGATAACATGCTATCGTTGAGATTGGCAATGAGGTGAGCAACCCTATGGTTGCAACAGACTCGGATAGCGTGCAATCGTTGGGATTGCTAATGAGGTGAGCGACCTTGTTGTCGCAACAGACTCGAGAGAACGAATGTATAAAATGAACGAAAGTTAACGAATGTAATGGAAGATAATAATTATATTATCAATGTGTATGTATATAGCATGGTCACGAATGAATGTAAAGCACAGTATGATTTGAAAGAAAGTAAAGAACGGTTTTAACTATTGAAATGTATGTTTTATTATAAAACTAGAACTCACTCAGCAACGCTGACTTTTATACATTTTCAGTTGGCAGGTAAACATTGCTGAGGATGGCACGAGGGTGAGGCTACTCAGTAGGGGAAAGACTGGCATCCATTCATACTTGTTATCGCTGTTGTTTTGTAATGCAATTAAACAATTCTTTTGTATTCGGTTAAACTATAGTGTATTGCTCAGCAACAGTGTTTTTAATGAAATGAATTGCTTTTGTTAAAATAATTCCGCTGCTTAAACTCGTTAATTTATAATGTCTAAGGTATTTAATGTTGTGAATAACCAACTGTGAGGTCTCCGGGAACGGGTCTTACAAGTTGGTATCAGAGCCAGGTTTAAGTGAAATGGGTAAATTTTCAAAATAAACCTTAACTTAAACTGAGAATGGGATGGAAATGGGAATGGGATGCCAATCTGAGTAGCTGCGTGCCATCAAGTATTTTCGTAAAGTTAACCGGTTTTATGTGCGCATGGTATGTGGTTATGTGTTGTATGTAGATTTAAA
>BJCM01265397.1:2500-27009 GCA_018326385.1 Flaveria bidentis
AATCAGTGAGAATGATAACCCGATCTATATAACAATGAACTAAACGTTAAGAATGAGTAGGGATCGATCAAGATCGAATTGTGAAGTTTGATTGGTTGTTCTAGACGCTCTGGACAGCTAGGGTTTATGTATATTCAAAGTATCTCTCAAAGTGTTATGTTTTTTCACAAATTAAGTGGTATTTATAGGTTAGCAGTTTTTATTCGCACGACTGAACCATTAGCATGGATTAGCATGGTTTAGTCGTGCGACTGACTCATGCGATTGATTCATACGCACGACTGAAAGTTTAGTCGTGCGACTGAGTCAATCTTATGTCTCAATCATACGACTGATCCAATCTTCTGGTTCAGTCGTGCGACTGGTCCATAAGCATGATATATTCATGCGTATGGTCCATTAGCATGAATAATCACCCGACTAGGTTGAACACAATTCTTGATCATTATTGACTTAGAATTGTGTACAACAACCTCAGACATATATAGAAAGTTCATACATAAGAATCACAAATAAATAAACATCAAAGCATATATTATACTTCATTAAACTATCACATTACACATATGTAAGACATGAAAGACTTTTACATTTAAGCACATAAACTAGGAACACATGTATCAACAAACTCCCCCTTAGACCTAGTTTACCCTATTGTCTAACATACTTCATATGCTCTTGAAACTTCTTGTACTTCTCTTCTCTTGTTACTGCCGCGTGTATCTCAAACGCAAAGCAGAGCCATATAACATGTTGGAATTGAAGAGCTTGTACAATATCTTGCGTGTCATAGAACAGTGTCCACTTGTATAGAGTGTAAACATCTTCAGCAGACAAGTTGATAAGCCACATTGGGTCAAATACCCTGATAGTCTCTATCTTTCCATCTTTGTTCAACACTATGACTGCTTCTCCCGTCCTCCAATCATAATACCACCATTTGAAGTGTGGAGTGAAGTCATGAGGCATTTGCCGTAAGGAAATCTTGGACATTGTGCGTGGGGATCAACTTCAGTTTTATGAATACAACGTTACGGTTTTTTAGGCTTAAAGTTGACCCATCAGGTGTGGTATTCTTTCTTTAGAGCTATCTCAAACCATCCTGATATCTTTCTCGGGTTGGCATACAAAAGATCTAAGCATGCCAGTTGGTTGAGCTCAAAACCAGGAAGAGTCTTCAGATCATGTGGATATCTAAAGTACTCAATCCCTTTCCCCCTTTTAACAACATATACTTCCAAGTCTTCAAAATATCCCCACGCGATAATCTTGCCTGACACTTTCTGATGTCTCTTGACTCTGTAAAGTTTGGTGTAGGCATTTTGCTTTAGGGGTGCGCATTGGGCTTTCTGTAAGGCCCCGTTCCCGGGACGCTTACAGCCGGTCAATCATCGCACATAAAACACATATTTTTATCATCTTACATAAAAGCGTTGCAGCGGAAACATTAAAAACAAAATTTTCATTTCATCAAAATGCTTTTGCAAAATAATACAACTGTTCATTACACAATATCATTTTTACACGAATCATGCGTCACATCATCATCATCATCATTAGCTCATCACAACATATAACCATACGGCATCAAACATCATCATGGTCACATCATCATCATCATTAGCACATCATCATACATCGTCTTACATCATCCATGCCTATCACATCATCTACAACCCTGAAGGTCCGAGCCTACGTCCGCACTTTCCTGAAAGTCAGACAATACTATGGTCATTCGGGCGTATGGACCCAATTTGGTCGCATGGTCTTCCGTGCATATGAGAACACTCAGGCGAATGGACCTCCAGTCGCATAGCTTCCAATCGTATACTTCCCATGCGAATGAACCTCAGTCGCATGACATCCGGGTGTATGGACCTCAGTCGCATGACCTTCATGCGAATGGCCCTTAGTCGCACACCTTCCGTGCGTATGGACCTCAGTCGCATGACCTTCATGCGAATGGCCCTCATACCCGGCCACCAATAATCTTTACTCGGGTCTCGGTACATCTGACGGTTGGGATGTTAGTGTATCCACATACCTTACATCGGCCAAGTAGGCAATACGTCCACACCTCATGCACTTTCCCGCGACCGCCATCGCAATCACCTTCGGAATCGTCGTGACTCGATCACCTTAAACCGTCACCGTGATCCCGTCAGGCGCCGTCAACCATATTATCTTTTTGCGGCACACAATATTCACTTCGTAGTCCGCCAAACAATCCACTCCTAGGACCACATCGAATGGCGTATCTATATTCTTACTACTAACAGACAATTTAACACAGAAAGCAGCAGGAATTAAAACTTTTACTAGCGGCGGAATCGAACAACACAAAGGCTAAAGGTTGATTTACTAGAAACGTACCTAACACAATATCGGGGTTCGTTCTAGCCTCCTCCTGCATCATCGTGTATGCGCTGTGTTCGCCCTCTGTCCTTCTCCTCCGATCCTCTTCACTCCTGAACCTTCCACCATTGATTTCTTGCAATCCTTGCTCATGTGACCTGCTTCACCATAAGAATAACATCTCCTTACACCGTAGTTCTTCGCCACATGTCCGGTTCTTCCATAACAAAAACAGACATTAGTCCCCAATCTACATTCACCGGGGTGTTTGTGTCCACACTTGTCACACCTTCTCGACCCTGCAACGGATGTGGCCACACGGCGGTCATCCACCCGCGCCTTCTTGTTATTTGTCGGGACACCACCCTGACCAGACTCCTTTCCATCCTAATTTCGGTCACCATCACCCTTCATGCCGTCTTCAGCCACTATCACAGTCCTCTCATCATACAACCTTCCCGCCAAATCAACTGCCGACCTAAATGTGCTCGGTCGGGCAGCGATCATGTACCTATGGTTATCGGCCGGCAAGCCCTGAATATACCTTTTGATCTTTTGCGAAAGAGGTGTCACCTGATCTAGCACCAACCGTGCCATTTCGTTGAATTTGGTGGTGTACTGCTGATGTTTCATTGTTCCCGCCTCCAGCTGCAAGAACTCTCTTTCAACTTTATCCATCTCACGGTGAGGACAGAACTCCTCAATCACCAGCCTTTTCAACTCTGACCATCTCATCATTCCGATAGCCCGAATACCCTCAACTTGGACTATGTTGTCCCACCAGCATAGAGCCGAACCCACAAACGAGTGGGCGGCGAACTTCACCTTCTGATCTTCCCGACACTCGTTGATATTTAGAACAGCTTCCATTTCCCTCACCCATCGGTGAGCAGCAGTAGCATTGCCATTACCATTAAAAGTAGGGGGCTTGCATCGTTGAAACGCCCCATAGTTACAGCCTCGTGCCACTTTCGGCGCAGGCTCTTCCTCTTTTTCTTCCTCTTCATCATCAAAGATAACTGTTTTAGTCTCAGGCCGTCTCCTTCCACCTGAAGGTCTACCCCTTTCCAATCTCTCCCCATCTCTAACAGCCTTTATCACTTAGGTCACCATAGACGGTAGGATCGTCTGCATGGCCTGATGCACTTCCTCCGCAACCGCCTCTTTCATCGAGGCTCTCAGATTAGCACTCTCATCACCGCCCTCCGGATGAGGGGTCTCGGGTTCTTCATGAACCACTTTCTCCACTCTAGACCTTCCTTTCATGACCCGTGGTTCAGCACCACGTCCACCACCGCCTCCACCCCGTGAAGCTTTAGAAGATCTACCACCGGCCATCCCCACACCCACTGAAAGATTCAAACACCAACACGGTCATTCAAGGGAACAGCTCAGTTTATGTCAAGTATAGTAAGTCCCTAATTAAAGTGGTCAGTTGTGATTAGCCACTTACTTTACCCTTCATATCCCAAGCATTACCTCTCCTGACTACATCAGTAACTAAATCTACCAGCAACACATAAATCACATACCACGCGCACATAATACCAGTTAACTTTAAAGAAAATACCTGATGGCACGCAGCTACTCAGATTGTCATCCCTTCCCCTTTCGTCCCATTCTCAGTTTAAGTTAAGGTTTATTTTGAAAATTTACCCCTTTCACTTAAACTTTTGCTCTGATACCAACTTGTAAGGCCCCATTCCCGGGACGCTTACAGCTTGTCAATCATCGCACATAAAACACATATTTTTATCATCTTACATAAAAGCGTTGCAGCAAAAACATTAAAAACAACATTTTCATTTCATCAAAATGCTTTTGCAAAATAATACAACCGTTCATTACACAATATCATTTTTACATTTCATTACAAAAGCATTATAACAATGGATGCCATCCCAAAAAAATTGAGTAGTCACCCCGTGCCATCCTCAGCAACATACCTGCCAATTGGAAACACATCAAAGTTAGCGTTGCTGAGTGAGTTCTAGTTTTAAAATAAAACATACTTTACTTCCATTATAAAACCATTCGTTACTTTCATAAGCGATCACACAACATACATACACATAGATAATATAAAAATATCTTCCATTACGTTCGTTCATTAACTTCCATTCGTTAACATTCTTCTATTCGTTCATACGTTCTTACTTTCATTCATTAACCATCGTACGTTACATTATCATTTGCTTCATTCGTTCATAAGATCATTAACTCTTTCCGGATCAGTGTCATCAGCTATACCCCAAACGTATGCACACAGCGGGTACTGGGCCGAAGATCATAAATGACTTCCACAACACACATAGCCTTGCACCAGCACCGGGGCAAGAGACAAATATCCCACTGCTCTATACACTCCCAACATTATGCATACTCGAATACTGGGCTGAAGATCATATATGACTTCCACACCGCACATAGCCTGGCACCAGCATCGAGGTGGGTAACCACTATAACCACGTATACAACACCCCCACATTATGTATACTCGAGTACTGGGCCGAAGATCATAAAATGACTTCCACACCGCACATAGCCTGGCACCAGCATCGAGGTGGCTAACCACTATAACCACGTACCATACTGTTGGTCAGTCACAAACACTGGAACCCCTGCGCGTATCCTTACGGGTTAGCTAAACCACACGCAGTTGAGCTTGCGACTTCATAGAGTCGTGCACCTCTGTACATATTGCTTGCAAGCCTTTCCATACACTCATTTGTTCAATAATGCATGCACACCATCCTTATGATCCTCTTTTCATTATCTTCCACTTTACGTTACATAATACTTTAATTTCATTCATTAACGTTCAACGCAAAACCACGGGAAGACAATCATACATAATAATAAGGAATATAAAAACATACACATCAATCACACAAGGCAACATCGCACACCCACAACATACATCAAGCATAACATACAACATGCACAATCACACGACATCAAACATCACACGAATCGCGCGCATCACAACATATAACCATACGGCATCACACATCATCATGCGTCACATCATCATCATTAGCTCATCATCATACATCGTCTTACATCATCCATGCCTATCACATAATCTACAACCGTGAAGGTCCGAGCCTACGTCCGCACTTTCCCGAAAGTCAGACAATACTATGGTCATTCGGGCGTATGGACCCTATTTGATCGCATGGTCTTCCGTGCGTATGAGAACACTCAGGTGAATGGACCTCTAGTCACATAGCTTCCAATCGCATACTTCCCATGCGAATGAACCTCAGTAGCATGACATCCGGGCGTATGGACCTCAGTCGCATGACATCCGGGCGTATGGACCTCAGTCGCATGACCTTCATGCGAATGGCCCTCAGTCGCACACCTTCCGTGCGTATGAACCTCAATCGCACGACTTACATGTGTATGGACTCCAGTCAGATGACTTTCAGTATCATGACCTTCATCCGCATTTCATTCAGTCGCATGACCTTCATCCGCATTTCCTTCAGTCGTATGACCTTCATCCGCATTTCCTTCAGTCGTATAGCCCTCATACGTATGACCCTCAGTCGCACCACTTTCATGCGAATGAACCTTAGTCGCACACCTTTCGTGCATATGGACCCAGTCGCACCTCATTCGACACATGGACCTCCAGTCGCATAGCCCTAGTTGGGTGCAAAATGCAGTTCTTCCCGAACTGCAGCAGCCGAGTTTGACCTCCAAACCTCTTTTAAGCATAAATCAACCATTCTAATCCTTAGGGAAGCATACCACAACATCATTCAAGCACAACCAAGCCCAAAATCAAGCCCCAAATGAATCATACACATACACATACATACATAAACGGGTTTACACCCAAATACCCAAAAAATGGTTTTCAGATGTGTTCCAACCCCAAAATCGTTCAAAAACGTGTAAAAGAGGGGTCCTAGAACTCACATAAATGATCCCATCGAGTAGAGCTTCGATTTGACCCGCTACACTTCGATTTTCACGCTCGAATCCACCCGAACCAAGCTTTTCTCCTCTTTTTCTCCGTCTCTTCTCCCTTGGCTGAGTTTTACAAGAATGGGGAGGGTGTGGGCTGCCCTCCCCTTTTATACCCCCACTCATCCAAGTTTCTTCCCGTTCGGCAAGTTTGATCTCTCGACTTTGGACTTTATTTCTTTTTCTTCTTTTGTCGGCTTCAAAGAAAATTTCCGGGTGTTACACTTTCATTTCAGCAAAACAAGCTGCCCATTCAGCTTTTAATATCAACATTTGCATCTGAAGCTTGGGCTGTACTTTCATCTTTCTCTTTTTCTTTATCCATCTCCTCTAACTTATCAAAAGTATCACTGCCAAAAGTTTCACCCAAGTTGGGGATAGCGTTGCCCTCAGCGTCAGTGTACTTGGGATAGTGGTCAGTTGTGACATCTTTAATTTCTATTTCATCCACATCCTGTAGCTACTAATCATTTAATACATCAACTTCCGGAGCATCTATGACAATTTCATCTGGATTTAATCTGAACATATCAGCCAGCTACTCATCTATTAGATCATGGATGATCTCTCCTTCTTCAGGAGTATAGCTCGCAGACCTTCTTACAATCCCTTACAAGTCAAGAATCATAGTTAACTGCATCTTGACTTGTCGAAAGGGGACGACATCATTTTCATCTAGCTGTTGAGCTTCATCTATTTGATTAAACATTCAATACATCACACATAAATCATTAATCAAGACATTGAAACATAAATAATCATTAATTACATTAATGTAATTCATAATTCAAGAACAAAAGTTTCAAATACATAAGCATCTAATCATTACTTATTCCTTGATCAGGTGTCTCTTCAGCTTGAGGCGCTGAGGACGAGGCTCCTTTACCTTGATTTCGCTTGGTGTGCCTCTCCTTAGCTGATGGATTTGAGGCTGATGTAGCACCATCACCTTCTTGCTCATCATCATCATCTTTATCATCCTCTTTACCTTTCCCACTCAGTCCTGCTTCTTCATTATCATCTTCTTCTTCTTCATATTCATCTTCAGTGAGCTCATCTTCATCATCACCACCTTTAATCTTTAAAGGCTCACTCTTAGATCCCTTTAGCTTTAGCAGAATCTTTTTGTTCTTTTTCTCCAATCCTTCAATCCTCTTTATTGATGCCAACACCGGCTCATTTTGACTCTTTAGTGCATGGTGGGCTCGGCCTAAAGCTCTCTCATACTATGCATTATTCTCACTGAAGTGAGCTATTTTCTTGGCTTGAGTCGTATTTACCGCCATCAGCTGGTTCATCTGAGTAGCTCTCAGATCATCAGTGGCGATCAGCTTTAGCATAATGCAGTTTAGGCTTGCCAGTTGTTCCTCTAACCCAACCGTCGGTAGAGTATAGCCATGTGTCATTAGGGACTGGGTGGATGTACCTGCTTGTTGAGTGGTGGTTGTGGTAGTGGATGTGGTGAAGATTGGAGGAATAATGGGAGTGGATAGTGGTGGAGTTGTGTTGCGTAGTGTGGGTGAGGTGGAGGTAGGTGTATGAGTGGTCATGGTAGTGTAAGCGGCTATGATGATTAGGGTGATCCTCTGCCTCTTTCTCTTTTTGACGTGGGGTTGGGCCATCCTTTTCTTCCTTGAGCCTTTGGCAATATAAGCTCCCCCTAAGCTGATAGGCTGGGCAGGTGTGTAAGTGGGATCATTGACATCAGGATCACTACCTGTAGTACCAGCTAGGCGTCCACCAACCGCCTCTTTCTCTTTTTCGGTAGCCACAACCCGGCTACCGACTGTCCTAACAAGAGGCTCATCATCCGACTCTTCCTCTTCATCTAGCAGGAAGCCTTGGTGGAAAGTGTCCTTCTTTGATCCACCAGGTGCATCAGAAGTACCAAGTGGAGATGGTGTAGATATAGAAGAAGTGTCAGTGGCCCTTGATTGACTTGGACCAGCATCTCCACCACCTTGACTGTCATCAACATCGTCATCATTGTCATCGACTTCATCTTTGGGTACCACTATAGGCTCAACATCGGAATCGCTATCATCGTGACGCCATTTCTTGCGATCAGGCGCCACGTAGTCTGCATTGGCCAGATGCCCAAACAATCTCCTGACCGGGGGCTTCACCTGCTTCCCCCAGTACACCTTCACTCTTCCTAAAGTAGTGTCATCCATCACCTCTAGGATAACAGCATCATCTCTCTCTTTTGGCAGCATAGGAAGCTTCTCATCGATAATCATTTGTAGGAACCGGGGATACATACAGAAGCCTTCCTTGCCTTTAGCTTCAAGGTTCTCGATTAGATAGGCGAACATCAATGGAGAAAAATTGAATGGGTGGTTCAGTACCAGTGCAATGTATGCATTCTGGATTTGGTTTAACATTTCATCGAATCCTCCCCACCTTGAAGCTATACACTTAAGGATAACATGAGGCAAGTACTTGAACTGGGGGCACATGTTGCTCTTGTTGAGCATACCTGCATTGATGTCCCCAGCATACTTTATCCTTAGAAAACATCCACCACAGTCAGTGGATGCAGCTTGATTGGGTAGGCACCATCCTCACCCAGATACAAGACTCGCTTTAGAACATCTTTAGTAATTGTAATCTTTTGTCCGAAGATGGAGCTCCGAATGCAGTGGGGCTCTACGGACCTGTCAACCGAGGCACCTTCCCAGAAGGCCTGTTGTACCGATCTGTATGGAGTGCATGGTGTAGAGATGGCCTTGTAGATTCTCAATCTCCTCAGAAAGGCTATAATCCCAGCAAACTCGGAAGCGTTCCGAGAAGTAGCATCTAAATGAGCACAGATGTTGTGCTTGGTGCTCATCGTCCATCTATCAGGCATGTTGCTGCAACACAAGAAGCATATACATTAGATTTCTGCATACGAGATGACAATTGGAACTTAAACTATTTTGTTCAAACTGGTTCAGTCGTGCGATTGAACCATACGACTGAGTTTTAGTCATACGATTAAGTTTAGTCGTATGATTTAGCCTGCGGCTAAGTTTAGTCGTACGATTGAGCCTGCATCTGAGCTTAGTCGTATGTTATGCCATCAGTCGTGCGACTGAACCCATACGCATGATTCATTCGTGCGATTGAGTCATACGCCCAGCTCAATCGTGCAACTGAAGTTCATCGGCATGTCCATTCGCATCCTTCACTGTTGAACACCATGGATTTGAATCTTTGTCAAAAACTTTATTTTAGACTTCGTGTTTAGACTCATTAGATTCGTAGGGACTCGACGTAGCACTTAATGTCCTTTAAATCAACTTTTATGTCTATTTAAATGGTCTATTTTAAGGTTTAGTCTCGGTTCTAGGTTTTAGAATTATTGGTCCTTATAGGTGCGATTAAGACATTCACTTGGATCGATTTCAGTTTCCCGGTACTTGTAGATGAGTAGAAAACACGTTAGGATCACAATCAATCGGTAATATCAGTTAAACAAAATTTGAGCAGAGTCGTGTGTATGAGCGATTTTAGAGAGTTTTGAAGGGTGGTAAGGGTTACGACCGACTGACCCCCTTTATTTATACTATTTTAAATTTCAGACATGCGACTGGACCCATACACATGCTTCATTCGTGCAACTAGGGTTTAGTCATGCAAATGGCACATACTTCTTCATCCATTCGTACGATTGGTTCAGTCTTGTGGTCCAATCGCATGGTTGACCAATACTCATGGTTCAATCGTGTGACTGTCTCATACTTATGGTTCAAGCGTGCGATTGGCTCATTCTTATGATTCAATAATGCAATTGGCTCATACTTATGAATCAATCATGTGATTGGCTCATACTTATGAGCTTAACCTCATACACTTTCAAACACTTAAAATTTTAGCTTTTGATATATAACATTATGACCTATGATCATCTCAGACATGACCCTTTTAATTTAACATCATTTGATCACCTCAGACGTGATCCTTTTAGTTTAGAACCGATTGGTCACCTCAGACGTGACCCCTTTTAGTGAGTGATTCACAGATTTCATCTAGTTGTATAGTCCGACATCTACACAACAAAAAGACTAGAAAACAGAAAACAACTTGAAACTTAAAAGAAAACAAAACATATTTTTATGGTTTTGGGTTTGCTTGATTTAATACAACAACCTTGGTTTCCCTTAGTTGTTTTCCCAAAAGTTCTACACTTTCTTTGAAACTGCACTCATTTTGTTTTAAAATACGATTAGCCTCAGCGCAGAGTTGTAAATCGTTTACTAAATTATCATTGTGTTCTAGTAACCTAGCAAATTTCAAATCAATGCTTTCTCTAAATTTGTCACCTTCAGCACAAGCATGCTTTTCAAATAATTGGTCTTTAGAACTTACCTGTGAGGAATCAGACGTATCAACCATCAAAGCTTCGTTGATGGGAGATTCTAAATTTGTTGCTCTGAGCTCTTCCTCAACCAAGTGATTTACAAAATTCACAGCTTCTTCGCTATCTGACATCGCTTGCTCAGCTATGATCTCACCTTCACTAGCAGATCCATCATCCAGTGCATCGACAAAAGCAATATTTGTGTAACACCCGGTTATTTATGTATTTTGAAGCCAACGAATGAAGAAAAAGAAACAAAGTCCAAAGTCGAGGTACCAAACTCGCCAACGAGAGAAAGTTGGGGAAGTAGGAGTATTTAAAGGAGAGGGAAACCCTTTACCCTCTCCCCACACTAATATTTCAGCCAAGAAAAGAGAGGAGAAGAGAGAAAGGAAGAAAAGAGGAAAAGTGTTGGTTCGGGTTGGTTCGAGTAGCCAAAATCGTTGAGAAGCGAGTCAAATCGAAGCTCTACTCGTTGTGGTCGCTTGTGTGAGTACTAGCACCCCTCTTTTAAACTTTTTTGAATGATTTGGGGCTAGAGCACATCTGAAAATCGGGTTTTTGAGTGTGTGCATGTTGACCCGTTTGTGTATGTGTATGCATGCGTATGATGCGTCTGAGTCTTGATTGTGAGCTTGTGTGTGCTTGAATGGTGTTGTGGTATGCATCCCTAAGGTTTAGGATGGTCAATTTGGGCATAAAATGGGTTTAGATGAGTTTGGAGGCCGAAAACCCTCGGCTGCAGTCGGGATGAACTGCATTCTGCATCAGCTAGGGCTAGGCGACCGACTGGAGGCCGAATGAAGGCCATACGGCCGAATAGGGTGTGATTGGGGTCCATTCGCACGATTGAAGGTCCATTCGCACAATTGAAAGGCCAGTCGCATGGAGGTCATGCGATTGAAGGTCCAGTCACATAAGTGTTCATCCGCATTAGTCCCATTCGCATAAGGTCCATCCGCATTAGTCCATTCGCACAATTGGGTGTTCATTCGCATGAGTGTTCATCCACATTAGTTCATTCGCATGATGTTCAGTCGCATGGAGGCCATGCGACGGAAGGGTGTCCATACGCCTGAATGGGGCGGTTGCACCCGAGGAAAGCGTAGTTAGACTTCTGACTTTTGGGGGAAAGTGCAGATGTAAGTTTTGACGTAAGGGTTCCTATAAGAGCATGTAAGATGACGATTGAGGCCTTAGAGTGCATGTTGGGCATGATGATGATGATGTTTCATGATTATGCATGTTATGAATGTATGATGTTGCCTTGTATGATGATGATGATTATGTATGTTGATGTTCCTTATTATGATGTATGTTTCTCTTTCCTGTGGCTTTATGTGTGATGTTAATGAATAAATGAAGTATTATGTAACGTAAAGTGAAAGATAAAGAAAAAAGGAACATGAAGTAAGAATGCATGCATTAATGAGTAATGAAAGTAAAGATAGTCTGGTAAGCATGGTATGTACATCGGGGTCTTTCTTTGTGATTGACCGTTTGCATAGAACTATTGTTGCATACCTTAGGTGCTGTGACCATGAGGTGCGGTGCACCGTTATAGAAGGTCTATGATAGGCCTAGGTCCAAAACCATGAACAGAAAGGTATCGCATATGGAAATGGTACACCTACATTCATACCTTAGGTATTGTGACCACAAGGTGCGATGCACCGTTATAGAAGGTCTGTGACAGGCCTAGGTCCAGAACCATGAACAGAAAGGTATTGCATAGTAAACTTAAACTTTACCTTAGGTGCTGCGACAATGAGGTGCGGTGCACCATTATAGAAGGTCTGTGATAGACCTAGGTCTAGTACCATGAACAGAAGGGTAAGGTTTATGGTTGATAGAAGGGAAAAGTAATGAATGAAGCATGAAAGATTAAAGAAGATAATGATGATATTATCTGTATGTACGTATGATGTATGATCACAAATGAATGTAAAGTATAGTATGATTTTGAAAGAAAGTAAAGAATGGTTTTACGAAAGAAAAGTATGTTTTATTATAAAACTAGAACTCACTCAGTAACGCTGACTTTGATGTGTTTCCAGTTGGCAGGTAATAGTTGCTGAGGATGGCACGAGGCGGCTACTCAGCTCTTTTGGGATGGCATCCATGTTTATAATGCTTTTGTGATGTAATGCAACTTGGGTTTTGTAATCGAATTACGATGTATTATTTTGCAAAAGCTTTTATAGTGAAATGAGATGTCTATTTTGTCATTTCTGCTGGGAAGTTTTATGGAAGTTATATGAAATTATATATTTTATGTGTGATGAATGACCAACTGTAGGCGTCCCGGGAACGGGGCCTTAAAATTTGATTCACCTGGAGAAACAAAGCGGAAGGACTAGTCTTGCCCTTCATCACATTGAGCAGTCATAGCCTTTGTCTTTTACTTGAAGAAGTAGTTCCAACCATGTCTTTGTCTTGACGGTTGAATGTAGGAAATGGGTTTCCATTTCCAGTTTTCATGGGCTTTACACATTCATGTTTAAAGTGCCCTTTTTCACCACAGTTGAGACATGTGACTTTGGTTTTGTCAAAACCAAAAGTCGTAACTTTAGTGGCAACTAGATTTTGCCCCGACTTTTTGACAAACTTCTTAGCTCTTCTGACTGCACTCGCCAAGGCCCACATTATGTCCATTCTTTCTATCTTTTTTCATCAACTTGCTCGTAATCCTCATATGCAAGATGACAATTTCCAATCTTACCAGCAACTAAACCATCATAAGATTGTACAACAGCTGCTAGAAGATCCATGTGCTCCTTAGCAACTTCCACTTTGACATTACCAAGATTCTCAGTCTTCAACTTTGTAGTATTTGCTTCAAGAACTATGTATTGGGTTCCAGATGACCCTGACGTTTCGGTTCCTGATGCAGTGGTTTGGGAAGGAGCAGAGGAACTAGACACGAATGTTGTTTGTAACGGTGCTCCTGAAACAGCTGGAGTCGGAACTGAGTTGTAAAGTGAAGGATTTTGAACATAGGATCCTTTCTTCGACTTGTATTTCATTCACAACTCTTCCTCTCTTAACTTCAAGATGAATTCATTTATGTCTAACGATGCAAGAATGTCATTTTGTCTCAAATTAGACACAAATGAGTCCCATTTATTTGGCAAGCCAGCAACGAAGCTTGAAACTTTGTCTTCCATGGATGTGGTCACGCCATGAGTGTGCAACTCACTCATCAGATGATAGAATATGTCAATAATATCATCCAATCTCTCATTTCCTATTGAAGAGAAATTATCGAATTCCTTTTTGAGTGCTTTAGCCTTCAGTGCTTTAAGAGTTGCATTTCCATCATATCTCTTCTCTAATGCCTCCCATAACTTTTTAGCCTGCTTGTTCTCAGAGAACTGATGAAAGATGTCCTTAGGTATCAACTGAGTCAACAAGGCATATACTTTCTTTTTACCATTGAATAGAACTTATGAGCTTCACTCATTCCTCCCAAAGTCAACTTGACTCCATTAGCACTGACTGGTACCGTATAACCAGTCTCAATGGATGTCCAAAGATTTGGGTCAACTCCATTTAAATAGATCTCAAACCGCTGCTTCCACTATGGATATTCATCTAACATTAACATCTTTGGCGGTTTATTATGATTTCCAATCTCATTCTCTAAAAGTAAAAGGTTCTGGATGCGTGAGTCCTTTCCGGCAGTAAATACAGCAACTTGGTCTTCCATTGCTTTAAACTTGGTGCTTTTAGAACAGGACAATTTCACTCGTGCAAATGGGCTATAAGTATGGATCACTTGTGCGAATGAAGAATGCGAATGAATTCAATCATGCGATTGGATTCAGTCGTGTGTATGAAGAAGACGATTGGAATCAAATGATTGGAGTTGTTCAGTCGTGTGAATGAAGAATGCAACTGAGTTCAGTCATGCGAATGGAGTATACGAATGAGTTCAATCATACGAATGGACCAATCGTGCGACTGAAGGCTGCTATGTTTGTAAAATCGAATGTTTTGACACTTTGACACAAAATACGATTTTCCCAGAAACCTTAATCTGCCGTATAGTGAAAAATTGAGACTTTAATGCCTGCAAACGTCGAAAACACATTTTGAGGCAAAGTGGTGACTCTTTTGACTAAAACGTAGGTTTTTGACACCAAAAATAATTGAATCAAACGCAAAATCACGAGCCAAAGCTCTGTTACCACTTGTTAGGGGACCGTGTACGGACGGAGTACTAACGGATTCTACGTTATACCAGATCAAATAGTGCGGAATCCTATTTGATTAGCGATCCAATCAGTGAGAACGATAACCCGATCGATATAACAATGAACTAAACGTTAAGAATGAGTAGGGATCGATCAAGATCGAACTAGGAAGTTGGATTGGCTATTCTGGACGCTCTGGACAGCTAGGGTTTATGTATAATCTCTCAAAGTGTTATGTTTTTCCACGAATTAAGTGGTATTTATAGGTTAGTAGTTTTCATTCGTACATGGTTCGGTCGTGCGACTGACTCATGCGATTGATTCATACGCACGACTGAAAGTTCAGTCGTGCGTCTGAGTCAATCTTATGTCTCAATCATATGACCGATCCAGTCTTCTGGTTCAGTCGTGCGACTAGTCCATAAGCATGATATATTCATGCGTATGGTCCATAAGTATGGTCCATTAGCATGAATAATCACCCGACTAGGTTGAACATAATTCTCAATCATTATTGACTTAAAATTGTGTACAACAACCTCAAACCTATATAGAAAGTTCATACATAAGAATCAGAGATAAATAAACATCAAAGCATATATTATACTTCATTACACTATCACATTACACATATGTAAGACATAAAAACTTTTACATTTAAGCACATAAACTAGGAACACATGTATCAACAGAACCGCCAAATAATATAGGTAGCACTACTTAGGAATATGTTAACCTGCATTTGCCAAATGAGGGCATGATGTTATATTATTTGATTCTGGGATATTTATGTGAAAGTTATGAATCACTTGATATATTAGTAGATTTGGTTGTGAGTTTGATTGTGTTGCATCAATTCAAAATGATTTATGTTATTGAATAAATCTATGTTCTTACCAACTTTATGTTGACTATTTTGAGTATGTTTTTTTAGGTCATCATAATATATATTAACCTCGTGTACATGTTCAACATGTTTAGTGATTGACACGTTTATTTAGGAAAGTTGTACGTATCGTTGATTATTGATCTGTCTAACTTCAGCCTCTTCATGGATGTTCACGTCCACTACTAGCTGAAGAATGAATGAAATGTTAAAAACATGTATTTAGAATAGGATTACTAATGTATAAGTCTAAAATATGAGACTAAATTTTTTATCAATGTAATCCTATAATTATAAGTTAATGAAAGTTATGTTTAGTTTAATCCTATGATTACTTTTATGTTAATCAATGTGTTTTGAACCGATAAGTCACACCCAAACATTTCACGCTTCTGTCGGGATGTGACAGTTAAGAAAAGAGACATAGTAAGAAAATTCATGAGTGCGCTTCCTCATGAATGGACGTTTTACTATGTTTCATTCTAGAGAACTAATAATCTCAACACTCTTGCTGTGACTAAACTATATGGAATCCTTGATGGATACCGTATGGAGATGGAAACTCAGAAAGGCCATTATATGAACAGAAATTCAAACCTTTCTGTCAGTAATGCTCTAGATGCTGCTGAAGGTTCAAGAAATCCCCAGCCCCAGTTGTACCTGAACTACCCCCAACAACCATTATCCTCTTTTGGACCTTATATTACATTTCCTAAGACACTCACATCTTAACAGCCTCAAGAAAATCCTTTCCAGGATAGTTGTGCTTTTGTTTTAGGAAATTAGCACTCTGGAGATTTTCAAATTTTTTTTGATGATCCCAAGCGTTTTAGCCCAGATAATGTAGAATACATGGACATTGTTCAATAGATGGCTCTCCTAACCTACAGTGCAAAGAAGTTCTTCAAGAGAACTGGAAGGAAATTTCCTCAGAACCCAACCAATAGCAAATTTAGGTTTGACAAGTAAAAGGCCAAGTGTTACAACTGCAATCAACTTGGTCACTTTGCAAGGGAATGTAAGGCTCCTAAATCTAATCCTGGATCAACTTAAGCCTCCCAACATCCTACTACCCCCAAGTTGTATACAAACCAACTAAACAACAGACTGCAGTTGTTGCTCAAGAAGTTTATTGGAACTTTAGGGTGTAAGATGTCACTCTTGTTCAAGCTCGCATGGCTGGAACTAAAGACAATAAGGTATGAACATCTTTGCACTCTATTTTGTATTGCTAAGGTTAAATTGTATCAAGACTATAACATGAAAATTAAATCTAACATTAAGTACTTAAACATATTAAAATCTGACTTTAAAATAGCAAAATCTAACTACAAACTCAAAATTGAAGAGTTAGAGAAAACTATATCCTCTTTAAAACATGAACATTCAAACTATAGGGCTCAATAAAAGATTTAATCTCCAAGCTCACTGAGGCTCAAGCCCAGCTAGTAATAGTTTAGGCTAAAGCAAAGAAGTATGCTATTGAAAAGCATAACTTCAACACCATCATTACATTATCCTCCCACTCAAAGGTGTGTTATCAAAACAAAAGTAGGTTGGGAGAGCCAATGAAATTGATCCACCATACTCTTATGTGTCTCTTAGATAGCTGAGATGTGGTACTAATGAGCAAGAGGTTCCAACTGCTAACCCACTACCCAATGAGTAGAAGAATGATGCAATAATGGTGACCACCACAGGGAAGGATATGGTAGAAAACCTTATACACATCACTTATGACCAACTCCTAACCACCAAAGAAAGAAAGAATAAAATCAAGGCAGCAAGAAAAACTGCCAAGAAGGTGGCTGAGTCAAAGTTGAAAATAGACCCAAAGCAAAAGGGTGTATTCATCTCAGTTGGATTCCAAGTGGTTGGAAGTTCTGATCCAAGAAAGAAGTGTAGTACCAGCACTTCTATCCAACTAAATGATCAGACATCAAAAGGGAATGGTGTTTAAGAAGAAAAGAAGTTCAAGAAACAACAGCCCTCACACCCCATCAAGAATAACATTGAGTGCATAATGTGAAGACTACACAACCACATGTCTAAAGATTGTTACTACAATGCTGCAAGCACACATTATGCAAACAATGTTAAGAAAGAAGGAGTCAAGGATGGTTTCATATTTGGACCATACCATGTGGCACAAGTGTTAAGGAAAGGAAATTTTGTTTTTGAAGCTAAGTTGCTTTCGGAAGAAACTTATTCTTCCGAAGCAAAATAGCTTTAGAAGACAAGCCAAAGAACAAAAAATGAACAAATGAAATCCTTTGAAACCTTCTGAGAAGAAGACTGCTTTGGAAGAAAATATGGTGACAACTTGTCTCGAGAAGAAAGAAGCTTCAGAAGCAAGTCATGCTGCTCAAACCTCCACAGGCTCATCTACACTAATCAACTAAAGGATAGAATGGAAGATCAAAAAAGATGGTGTAGCCCAAACCTCTTCTTCACAAACCATAGTTGAACCCCCATGCATACACTTTGTTTTAATTATATCATCTACATTAGAAGAGCTCAAGACCAAACAAGCTTGGGTTTCCAATATTAACAAATCATTTCACCTTATATATAGGGACATCCACATGATGAGAATAGAAATATATGGATGGTGGATAGTGGATGCTTCAGGCACATGACAGGGAACGGATCTCTCCTTCAATAATTTGAACATTTTGATGGAGGTCCTTTTGAGTTTGGAGGTGAAGTCGGAGGATACATTTCTGGTAGAGTTAGTGTATCCAATAGTAAGTTAAAAGTAGACAAAGTAAACTATTTCAAACAGCTTGAACATAATCTTTAAAGTGTTTATCAATTCTATGACCAAAAGCACCAAATACTTTTCACAGAACATGAGTGCATTATCCTTAAATCGGGGATGACAATTCCTTAGAAATTGGTGCTTCTTAGATCTCCCATGAGAGGGGATATGTACAAGAAGGTTATGAACAATGCTTCCCTACTGGGTGAAGTATCATGCTTTCTTTCCAAATCTAATGATGATGAGTCAACACTCTAGCATAAAGAATATGTCATGTTAATTTTAAACCCATAAACAAATTGGTTAAAAATAACTTGGTACATGGTATGCCTAAAAAAGAATTGTTCTATAAGGATAACTATGTTGCTTGCCTGAAAGGGAAGCAACACAAGATATCTCATAAATCCAAAGTGATTAACTTCATCACCACCCCATTACACTTATTGCATATGAATCTATTTGGTCCCACAAGTATAATAAGCATTAGAAGGAAATCATAATACCTTGTGATTGTTGATGAATTTACAAGATTTACATGGGTATTCTTTTTAAGAACTAAAGATGAAATTGCTAAAACTTTAAAATACTTTATTCTTAAAATAGAAAATCAAATTGATCACAAGGTAAAAATAATTAGAAGTGATAAAGGGATTGAGTATAAGAATCAAGTTTTTGATTCATTCTTTAACTCAAAAGAGATTGCCAGACAATATACTGCTCCTAGAACTCTTTAACAAAATGGTGTTGCTCATAGGAGGAACAGGACACTTATTGAAGCTGTAAGAACTATGTTAGTTGATTTAAAGTTGCTTCTAACTTTCTAGGTAGAGGCAGTCAACATTGCATGCTATGTGCAGAATAAAGTTCTCATTGTTAGTCCCATGGAAAAACCCCCTATAAGCTATGGAACAAGAGGCCATCGTTCATTGGCTTTCTTAGGTTCTTTGACAGCAGGTGTACCATACTTAACACAAAAGACAATTTGGCAAAACTTGTTGAAAAGTCGAATGATGCTATCTTTGTTGGATATTCCTCAAACTCTATTGCTTATAGAGTATATAACATCAAAAATCAACAATTTGAGGAATCATCAAACATTATTGTAAATGAGCACACTCCTTGTGTTAAGGGAAATGGCCCTACCCATATTTTTAACGTAGAGTTGTTTCCAAACTATTCTAAACTATCTTGTGAGAATGTTTTAGCTAGAACAGGAACTAAAAATGACTCATATGATGATTAATTTTTGAGTTACCCAGACCTATTCCAATTTCTCCAAGAAATCATGAAGATCAAGCTCCCACTACTAGAAGTCTTGAAAGCTTGAACATCTCAGGAAATAGTGGAGCTTCAATAAGTTGTTAGCAAACTGAGCCTCAAAACTCATCAACTAACAACTCTAGCACTCAACACCAAGCTAATGAAGATAGTCATCTGGAGGAACAGGCAACTATGGATGCTACTTCAAAGTAAAATATCATTGATGTTATCACACATTCATTCAGTCAGTTCTTATTGAATGAGTGTGAGACATCAGCTGGAAATGTTGTTTAAAATCCTGAGCAAAACTTCTCCAAATTGGATCTATCTATGCAACTATATGTGATTCCTAGGCTTAGGATAATAATACTCATCCAGCTAAGAACATCATTGGGGACGTCTCAGAAGGTGTGAGAACAAGAGTTCAGACTGATAATGGGAATATTTGTTTGTACTCATGCTTTTTCTCTCAAATAGAACCCAAGAAGGTGGAAGAAGCTCTCAAGGACAACAATTGGGTTAAATCAATGCTAGAGGAGTTACTTTAATTCAAGAGACAAAATGTATGGAACCTATGTCCATTACCACCTGGTCAAGTTCCTATTGGCATTAAGTGGGTATTTAGAAATAAAAGAGACCATAGAGGAATGATCATCAAGAAGAAAGCAAGACTTGTGGTTCAAGGATACATACAAGAGGAAGGCATAGATTACACTGATGTCTTTGTAAATGTTGCAAAACTTGAGGTTGTGAGAATCTTCCTTGCTTTTGTAGCATCCATAAACATTACACTCTATCAACTTGATGCAAAGTGTTCATTCCTGTATAGGGATATCGATAGAGAAGTCTATGTGTGTCAGCCACCTAGATTTGTAGACCCACAGCACCCCAACTATGTGTGCAAACTGGATAAAGCTCTTTATGGGTTACACCAGCCACCTAGGAAGTGGTATGAGACACCGTCTCAAGTTCTTCTAAAACATGGCTATACAAAGGTACCATAGACAAGACATTATTCATAAAGAAGTCTAGGAAAGATATATTGCTTGTACAAGTCTATGTTGAGAACATCATATTTGGTTCCTCAAATGACCAAATGTGCAAAGACCTTGAAAACATTATGAAAAAGAAGTTTGAGATGAGTTTTATGAGAAAAATGGATTTCTTCCTTGTAATTCAAGTGAAGCAAATAGAAGAAGGGTTCTTCATAAATTAATCTAAGTATGTCAATGATATCTTAGAAAAAATTGAGATGAAAGATTGTAAGCCAGCAAAGATACCTATAACCAGAAATCACAATCTTTTTTCTTATTTCGAAGGGGAGAATACCGATCAGCATCAGTACAAGGCAATTATTGGATCTCTGGTATATCTCACTACAAGTAGACCTAATATTATATTCGCCACTTGCATCTATGCAAGATATCAAGCTGCTCCTAAGGTGTCTCACCTAATTGCTATCAACAGAATTCTTAGATACCTCAAAGGAGCTCCCAAAGGGTCTTTGGTATCCTAGGAATAAGGATTTCAATCTCTATGGTTATACTCACAGTGATTATGGTGGTTGTAACATTAACAAGAAATCCATATTAGGAGGAAGTCAATTTCTTGGTGAAAGGATCATCTCATAGCAATGTAAGAAGCAATCGTGTGTCTCTGCATTAACTACTAAAGCTGAATACATTGCTATCGCAAGTTGTTGTGCTTAGTTGCTATGGATTCAAAATCAGATGTTAGACTATGGTTTCAACTTCATGGAGACTCCTATCCACATAGACAACAAGATTGCAATTTCTATCACAAAGAATATAGTCAAGAACTTTAAGACAAAGCACGTTGACATCAGGTACCATTTCATTCGAGATATTCATGAGAAAAACTTGATCAAAGTAGTCAAAGTCAATTCAAATGAACAATATGTTGACTTGTTCACCAAAGCGTCTGATGAACAAAGATTTAAATACTTAATCACAGCAATTGGGAAGATTAACATTAACTAGTCTATCTCTTTTGAAAACCTTTCTAAAATGTGTCTTGTCTATGTTGTCTTTATACAATCTAAGCCTTGTTACAAAAGGTTTTTCTTTCAAATCTCTAAGTATGAATTCTTCCAAATAGAAATTCATCCTCGGAAGATATCTATGTTTATCACCCAAAGGCAAATTCCTCCGCACAAGTATTCGTTTCTGAAGAGTTTTTTTCCTCGAAATAAAATTTGATCATAAATCAAATCTACTTCCAAAGCTTACAAACTCTCTCTCTCGGCACTTTACTATTAGAATCAAACTTGTCCTAGAGACATGGCTTGCCTTCAGAAGTAAATATGTCCTTGAAAGACATTACTGAGAAACTTAAATGCTTTCTCTAAGTAGCAATTTAACTCTTGGAATAAAACTTTACTGTGTAATGGAAAATTTGGGCCCCACTTTGTAAAAGTAAGATTTTATTGATAATTGTCAGAATATTTTAAATGGTTTATCTTACTACCCCTGTCAAACCGAAACCGAAACTGTCCATTCACCTTGTCGGTTGGATCTTTTTACCCCCTATTTAAAATTTTTCGTCTCTCTTTCTTTACTTTCTTTACCTTCATCAAATCCCCAAAATGTCCACTATCTTCTTCACTCACTCTCAAATTCTTTCAATCAAACAGTTCTTTACCAACAATGGCCTTGAATCCCTAACACAACCAAGTCACAATCCTTGATTCTTTAAAGGATGCCGACTTTGCCCCAATCGTCCAATTTTTTACCTAGTCTGCATACTTCACCACCCTCACTATTAATCCTACTATAACCATATGGCCGAATTTTAGGCCAATGGTCAAAGCAATCTACTTAATGATGAAAGGATTATCAGATTGAGGATCTACGGTTAAGAAATTATCATCAGTGAAAGAATCATCATGGAGCATCTGGAGATTCATGATGAATTCACCCCTATTGAATTCCCTAAGTTTGATTTGGAGGACACTTACAATCATGTGGGATACGGTGGAGATCTGAGCAAGTCAACTGTCTACAAGTACAACTTCTCATACAACTAGAAGTTGTTGCTGCACATCATTCTACATAGTCTCTCTAACAAATCAGGGGGTTGGGATAAAATCACATACGATTTGGGTTGCCTAGTCCATGGGTTGGTCAAAGGCCTCTACTTCAACTACTCATGATTTGTGTTGAACAACCTATAAGGTAATCTAACCAAGAATCCATTTTATATGTATCCCCAGTTTATTCAGTATATAAAACTATGAGCTTGACCAAGACGAGCTTCAATGTGAAGACATCCTCTTGGTCCCTCACATGAGGTCGGGCATCTTCAGAACACTAAAGTAGGTGTCCACCAACTTCACCAGAAGATTCATTGATCTTTTTTTGGGTATGGTTGAACCAATGGCTCCTGGTAACATTCCTGCAAATCCAGCAGGTGATGAACGCACACCAGCCACCACCACTTCAATGTCAATCTCTTCTTTCCACCCAATCAAATTCACCTGCCAAAGATGCCCCAAACGAACCCTTGTTCAATCTACACTGATTGAACAAATCCCCTCTGTTCAAACAAAAAGGCTAGAGTGGAACTCAGGGCTCCCATTCAGCCGGAGGTCCAATAATCCTCCACCATTGACCTTATTACCAGCGTTAAGTCTCCTTAGTCTCAACTCATGAGCCCACAACCCAAACCATAAGCCCTCAAGATGACTCTCAACACTCCCCTGAGCAGCCTAAAAGGGACAGTCACATCACTAGCTCAGCTACTATTGCAGAGGAACCATTAGGTGGTGACAAAGGTCCTGAGTCAATAAATTTAACCTCCGTATACTTTCTTGATCTACTAAACCCATATGATAAAGATATCATGTTTAATCAAAGGCAGTGATGTTGATCTTTCCCACCACTCTCAAGATCTAGCATTTGGTTAAAATCCGTTATAATTCAATTGGCCCTGTATATCACAAAGGCTATTCCTAACATCTTGATAAACAGATTTTCCCTCATAAAAAGGGATAATTGAACTGTCAACCTTTTCTGATGACCTGTTTATCACAGAGGCTATTCTTGATCTAGCATTTGAGGTAAACAGTGAGGACTTCCTCAAAACCCATCTATCACAAACACCACGAGCACTAAAAGTTTAATCCCACTCTCCCCAACCTGAATCCTCTACGCCAGAATCTTCAAAGGCTGAATCATCCTTAGATCCTAAAGGAAAAAGGAAGATGACTACTCAGGAGCTTCTAGAGGAGGAAAGGTTAGAAAAGCAAAAGAAGAAAGGAAGACTTGGTACTGGGAAGCTTGTTGGATCAAGAAGAAAGCTGGTGCAACCAAAACCAAATCACTTAGACAAATTTTGGTGTAAGGATCTAAGATCTAGTTTGATCAATTAGGTTATGATTTGCAGCGGAATAGTACTAGAATTAGACGAAATTTAAGCAAGAATAAGATGAATATTCAATCAAGCAGTGACGGTTTTAGAGAGAGAAAGATTTCTGCAAAAGATAATGTTTTCATTCATTCATAAGCTTCGGCACGTACAAATTAGGTCAACATTCCTTTTATAGAGGAATGTGACGTCAGCAGATGTCACCTGATAGTGACATCTAACAAATTATACAAACAACTGAAAATAACTAAAACTACTGAAGATGTCCACAACAACTGAGGACATCCTACAATAAAAGCTTAAGTACCAGCTAATTCTATAACTACTGAAACTACAACATCT
>BJCM01265398.1:0-21445 GCA_018326385.1 Flaveria bidentis
AAAAATAATTAAAGAAACAATATTTTTTTGTATTTTTTCTAATAGTTAGTTTTTTTTATCTTTTTTTCTAACAACTGTCTTTTTTGTCTTTTTCCTAAAGGAATGACCTGTCGCCACTAATCTATGTTTAATTTGTTGTTTTATAAGTTTAACTTGTTTTTTAGTTTAGAGTAAATTATCATTTGCATCCCTGACGTTTGTTCATTTTAACCAGTTGCATCCCTACGGTTTCAAAATTGTCATCCGGCCCCTAACGTCAGGGGCCGGATGGCAATTTTGAAACCGTAGGGATGCAAGTGGTTAAAATGAACAAGCGTAAGAGATGCAAATGGTAATTTACTCTTTAGTTTAAGTATTTAATTTTATGTAAATTTTATTTAGTTACTGAAGGTTTTATTTAGTTAATTGTTAATTTCATTTACTTTGTTTATTAATAAATTGAATGTGATTGTTAAAATAAATAGTGATGTGAAAATAAACAATTGTTTGTGGGAAGTATAATGTTAGTGGTAAAATGACTTTGTGGGAAGGATTGATGGAATTTATTGGAAAGCTGATGCGTCGTTTTGACTAAAACTGTTTGTGAGAATGACATTTGTTAGTGTTGCGGACAATTTTAGTGTATATATTAATATTGATAAAGTCTGAACTTTAAGATATTCCTTTCAAACATGTAACCAGTTAAATCTTTTAATCTTTTTACTTAGGGGTTGTTTGGTAATTTATAAAGATTAAGTGTTAAACCAATAAGATGTCTGAACTAATAAAAAGTCTGAATCATTAAGAGTTAATATATCATTTAACCAATTCAAATAAGAGATATTAACCATTCAGTATTAGATCTCTTAACCATTCAGTATTATATAATACTAAACCATACAGAGACAAATGTCTGAAGCATTTAAACATTTACTCGGGAAACAAACAGTGTGAATCATTAAGTGTTGAACCATACAGACATGTAAACCATTAAAAAGCTGATTCGGATACTATCAAACAACCCCTTAGTTTGATTATGTTTTGGTCTTATTCTTCTTATTTGACCATGCAATCTGCATGTTTCAGTTATTTTTTGAGTTTATGTTATCTTATTTTATTATTGTTGTTACGATTTTTCTTGTGATGCGACCAATTCTGCATATTGTTTCTTCATCCTCATCGATGAGGTTTATCAATATGGAACAATTCAAAGTAAATGTGGGAAAGTCAACCCAGTTAAATCAACCGCAATTAAGTAAACTTAATCTCATTTACATTATTAAATAATTGATTCATTGAAACATAATCAAACCGGTCCACAAATTTGTGATGATCTGAAAATTATTCGTCGCAAATAATCCTATCAAACTATATTATTATTAGAATTTAATAATGATTATTATTAGGGTTAAGCTCAATAGTTCAAAGTGTAAAATCAAATTCCAATTCAATTCAAGAATGAAATCAATTGAAATGGATAGCAAGAAGGAAGCCATAAAAAATCCTAATAGAAAACCAAAAACAAAAGCATCCTTCTGATATCTATATATAAGCATCAATAATCAACAATAAGAAATTAACAATTTAAGCTACTTAAAAGTTACATATTTTCGAAAAGGATTTTTGTTATGAATCTCCGATAAAAATATATCGATCGGTAATTTGTGTCCGAAAAATAACAATCTCTAATATCGTTAATAGTTAAAATAAGCAAATTAGACTTTTTAATAGTTCAACCTATTAAACATTACCCCAATAATAATCTATACAAAAAAATTAAGCCATCAGACTAATCATCCAACGTTTGAATAGCGTTACCTGAAATCCCTTATGGTTTTATAATATAAAATGTTTATTGGCTTAATGGTTTCAAAGAAGTTGAACACATCTAAGAGAAATATAACTTATTAATTGAAGGTAAGCTTACTAACAACTGCTATATAAACACACGAGCATTGAAGGATGAAGAGATCATATATACCTAAAGACAAATATAACTACAAGCCTCTAGATATCAATCCCTTGGACAATGGAAAAGAAGCAAATAGCCATCATCGGGGCCGGAATCTCCGGCCTCCTCGCCTGTAAATACTGTATTTCCAAAGGCTTTAACCCCATTGTCTTTGAGTTTGAGTCTGATGTTGGTGGTGTATGGACTAAAACCATAAAAACCACCAGGCTCCAGCTACCTAAAGCTATGTATCAGTTTTCGGACTTCCCATGGCCGCCTTCCATCACCGACGCCTTCCCTAACCAACAACAGGTGCTAGACTACATCCGGTCCTATGCCACACACTTCAATCTCAGACCCCATATCAAGTTCCAGTCCCGAGTCAAGGGAATCAGCTATGATGGACCATCGTCGAATGCGTGGTCATTGTGGAATGGTACCGGAGAAGCATTTTCGCCCCTAGGCAAGTGGCATGTCACCGTCGAAGACATTCAAAGCGCCACCACCCAGGTATGTATATATATATGTATGGTTTTTTGGATTTCTAGGTTGTTTAGAGGAAATATAATAGTGTTATGAGGTTTTAAAAAAGTGTTTTTGTTTTTAACGAGTTTGCTACCTTAGATAGCGAACTCTAAAATGTAATAGTTTATTTTAGCGTTCGCTATCCAGATAGCAAACTCACTTGAAACTAAAACGTAATAAAAAACCTACTAGAAATCATATATTATTATTATTATTATTACCAAAAACACCTATACAAATCTAGAAAATTTATATATGAACATATAATTCATGTTTTATCATGCATGCATGAATTATTAACTAATTCATCTTACTTGATGAATAACTGGCAGGTTTACACAGTGGATTTTGTGATTCTCTCTTTAGGAAGATTCAAAGATGTTCCAAAGTTACCTGATTTCGCGGTTGGAAAAGGTGCTGAAGTATTCCATGGCAAGGTGATACACTCCTCGCAATACGCATCCATGGATCACGACAAAGCTGAAGAATTCGTGAAAGGGAAAAAAGTTGTCGTTGTCGGGTTTGGGAAAACAGGACTAGACATTACAAGAGAGTGTGCATCAGCAAATGGTTAATTAATTCCAATAAACTGCTTAACTTGTTAAACTCTTGCACATTAGTGTATACCTTAACTTAAATCATGGTTTATATTTCCAGGCACAGATCATCCAACTACGATATTGTACAGGCACGATCATTGGAGGCTAGGGGACTGGTATCCATGGGGGATCCCGTTGGATAATTTCATCTTCAGTCGCTTCACCGAGCTTTTGGTTCATAAGCCTGGAGAAAGTTTTCTCCTTAGTCTTCTTGCCACATTACTATCGCCTCTAGTAAGTCCAAGATCACCTCTATACACCTTCAAAACTAATGATTAGTGTAACTAAACAAACAAACAAACGTACCAGTAATAGTAGTGAAGGCTCTCTCTCTCGCTCTGTGGTCTTGTACAGGTAAAGCAGGGTCTGGGAAAGATAAGATGAAAAAAAACTTACATGCATCCTAGAATCCCTTGAGACGAAGAGCTGGTGCCATAATGTTGTAGATTATGTATATTTAATATGAAACTAGCTTATAACTAATTAATAGGTGTACGTTCTTGTTTGATCTAACAAGTACCATATAAACATATGATGTAACAGCGTTGGGCAATCTGGAAATTTGTGGAACTTTACGTCAAATATAGTTTTCCGCTTGCCAAGTATGATATGGTGCCACAATATAGCGTCTACCAAGACATCAGCTCGGGTTTGATTATACATATGCCAAACCCCAAAAACTTCTTCGACGAGGTCGAGAAAGGAAGCATCAAGTTGAAGAAATCTTTAAGTTGTAGCTTTTATGAAAAGGGGATTTTAATAGAAGAGGATAACACAAAGATAGAAGCGGATATAGTTATCTTTGCCACAGGATTCGACGGTGTACAAAAACTCAAATCTATTTTTCAATCATCAAAATTCGGTCACTATATTGCAGGCACACCACGAGTTAGTCTATACAGGTTAGTTAGTGTTAATGATATATTTCATCTAATCAACAACTTATAAATTCTATCTAATATATGTAACGGTATCGGTAATATTCATTATTAATATTGTCGATATTGTTTAGGGAAATCATCCATCCTCACATACCACAACTAGCAATAATTGGATATACTGAGAGCTTCTCCAGCCTTTACATGTCAGAAATGAGGTGTCAATGGTTGGCGGCATTTCTTGACGGTGTCTTCAAGTTACCAACTGTTAACGAGATGAAGAAAGATATCGCGCTATGGGACGAATATATAATGCAATCATCTGGGGAATTCTATCATCTATCAACAATTTGTGGTCTAGAAATTTGGTACAATGATCAACTATGCAAAGATATGGGTGTGAATCCTATGAGAAAAAAAGGATTGCTCGCTAACATATTTAAACCATATGGTCCCTTGGACTATGCGCCGAACAATGAGCTCAGCTAGTAGCTATATCACTCTTCCACGGTCTGATCTACAATAAGTTATAAATATATGTTTTGTTTTGTTGTTTTAATAAGGTAATAATCAGATTATGTAATTTACCATTAAATTATGATTTAATGATAACAGTGTACTGTAATCGTATAAGGTATGTTCACTTTTATATTAAAATATAGTAATTCTAACGATACTTCTGTTAGGCATGAGAAATTGTATAGTATAATAAATACGACTAGAAAAATAAATATAAACAATATTTATGTACCAAACCTGATTTAACGATTTTAAAACTGTACATAAGTGTCTTACTATAATTTTGGCAGAATATAATCTGACTTCAACCAACCATAACTTGATCATAACAAACTAAATTTGAGTAAAATTAGACTCCAATATTAAGTTCATTGAATTACCTTTTCAATGACAGTTTATACGCTTTCAAACTCAATCGGACGACTTAACAATAGCCTTCACAAGATAAGTACGCATTTCACCACCTTCTGTCTTGTGCTACTTGTTTGATCTATTTACGGATCTTTTCATAAAAAAATTTCTGAACGAAAGTTGTTCGGGAGACTTTGAACTAGTCAAATGTAAATTTTTATAATTTTATGAAACCGTTTTCTATTTTTAAAACCTGTTCAAACACATACCAAACATTCTGTCCAGAATCTAAAATTGATGCAATAATCATTTTTCAATCTACATTTCGCTTTTTAGCATTCTATAAACGTCCTAACTTCTTGTAATGAATTCCAACATCAAGTTATTATTTTTTTATCATTTAGAACATCACATTTGACTCTTGACATCCAAGCTTTCTTATATACTCTACAACCATCACTATACTATGAGTTTTCCATGTGAGTTTTCATGCCCATTTTTATTTTATTTCATACATTTTGGGGTGAAACATGTTAATATTATGAACTTACACTTGTAAACATCTTGATACTTGTAAATTCACATGAAATTTATCTTTACTTTTTGTCATGGTTATTGGTATTATTATGAGTGTTATATGAGATACATTATATGTTAACAATCATTAACTATTACTAGCCTGGCGATGTCATAGATCTATGGCCTGACAAGCCTATTTAGTGCTAAAGCCGATATATTGTCGGCTCCTGATGACATATGACTTGTTCATCATGGGAACCAAGTACACTTAGTCAATCATATAAACTTGTAATTAAGTCGAGGTTTGATTGTAGCTATATGTGTTCTATAAAATTGCATAATTCATAATCATTGACATAAATTACTACTTGTAAATTGTTTTATATATATGTATGTTTAACCTATGGAAACTCAGCAACTTTCAAAGTTGACCCTTTATTTTTAACATGTTTCAGGTTTGTTACTTGAGGAACTCTTCTTGCTCATATAGGACTTGGACTTAAATAAATTAAACATCTTATATTGTTGTTTATATTTTTAAGTATTTTAATGACTTGTATTATTCAATGAATAATGGTAATTAATATTATTCCAACTAATTTAGTTCCATGTGCTATGAACAATCGTTTCACATTCGTCCGCCCGGATGATTCCGCCGTTGGTCGGGGTGTGATAATACTAATGAAAAATATTTTGGTAAAATTTCAAGAATAGGATCATATTATGTGAAATCGATTGTTAACATCATCCAACTATATTTTATATAAGACTGGTTACGCTGATTGTCAATAGGTTGTATCCACTTTAAACATAGACTTTAATATTTTAACTTGGGCATATATGTTGTGATATTTATCATGTTTTAATAAAGTTATATGAATTCAATGGATTTCACAATCAAAAATCTTATAGAATCCTTTTCCAGCTTCAAGACACTTTTGAGACACTCTAATTGGACTTATACCTTTTACCTCTGATGAGCATTTTTAGACTTATTTTTCTCTATTATGATATCTACTTAGAGCATAAATAGCCTAAGAAACATTTCTGAACACAAAATATTAACAATTTTTAGGACTTATTAACAGCAAGTCGGACTTATGTTTTGTCTTCGCAAGACGTTTAGGACTTACATGCCAATTTAGACTTACGTGTCCCATCATTTGATTTTGCCTCCTGTGTCAAAACATATTATCAAAAAGAAATATAATTATCATATTGTATGTATGTCGATGACATATGTTTTAATATTGTGCGAATTGGCATCTTCTTTCCTATATGGCCTTATAGCATCTTTTTGCTCTTTTTGATTAATTTTCTTTTTTTTCATCTTCTGATATATATATATATATATATATATATATATTGCTTTTGAAATATACTTACTCAAACGTAACTTGCTTGAGTATGACTAGACTTTTACTCTCAGTCTATTTTAACATGGAATTAGTGTTACCACAAAACCTTGATGAGTAACCTATTTCAATCATAGAGTATTTACTTTCAATGCATCACAAATAATAGTGCTTTTTATTCTTTAAAGCCAAGCCTATCAACATATCATAGATAATCCAAGTCAGTTTTTTAACCCTTAGTATGTAATATATTAAAATCAAGACGTGTACTATCATTTCTTACGTAACCTTAAAAATTTAATATTATGAACTATTAAACAAAATCTTTTTGTAATATTTTTTTTTCAAAATTTACTCCCCTTAAGAATAAAATACTATTCATGATATTTTCATAATTTCTCCCCCCTAAAATTGTGATTATTGGGAAGAAAATAATAATTTTTAACTAAAATGAACATAAAAATATTTCCAAGAAACTAACACCCACTTGTTGTTGATTTCATGTCCAAATTGCCTTCTGCATATCACTATCGGTGTAAGGATTTTAATAAGTTTGATGTAGTCAAAACATTCAAAGCATCCAAAGTCTCTCTGCATGCATGCACTGAAGTACTTAAGTAAAGATGCTTCAGAAGTTTTACATCTTACACAAGAAATATTCTAAGTGTAAAATCTTTTGAAGCCAAGACCAATATCTTCCGAAGCCAAATATGAAGTCTTCCGAAGCTTCAAAGACAAAGTCTTCTGAAGCCAGTTTGTGAAGACAGATTTCTTCCGAAGACTTTTATGTACATGCTATTATCTGATGTACTTTTTCATAGAGTTGGACCACCTTTCCGTTGCAACTCTGTTTGACTCACCAACTTTTACAAGTTGGTGAAAAGGTCCATGCTTGTGGAAAATTATATATTGAGGTCTTAAGTCTGAGCTTTTTACTTTATGTACTTTATTTTTTTGTAATATATTAGGATGTGAGCTATGGCATGTCATAGTCACAAGTCAAAAGGCAATCTACCTTTTCACTCTACATATGATTTTGTTTTCTAGTCTTATGTATCCACCTGGCTTTCAAAGTATGGCCGGCTGTAAGGATGTAGTATATGTATCTCAAGTACTTGTAATTTTCCATTATGCTTTTGTAACACTTTGTAATAGAACTTGAGAAGCAATACACAACATTTCTGAAAACCAAATACTTGTGTTGTTTGCTATCTCATTCTGTCTCTTATTTACTTGTGTTATTACCATCTCTTACTTTAGTTAACCAGTTCCCTATTTGATCTGTTAAGTGTTTTAAAGAACTCTCCTCAATTGTGTTTTTGTGTTGTAAAGTGCATCACCCCTTCTAATGGTCCTGCATTTGGTATCAGAGCATTTCAAGCTCTTGATATAAGATTTCACCATCTTAAGATCCCTCACATACACAAAACACTTAACAACTCAAATGGCAGCTATCACTATGGCTGATATAGAAACTGAAACTATGACAAAGTCTCTAGTGATCACTCCTGAGGATGTTTATACTTGGTATCAAAGAGTGGAAGGCTTTATCAAGTCTTAAGACTCCAAGATATGGGACTCTGTTGTTGAAGGACCTTACATACCAAGCACCTCATCTGCTACTGGTGGTGGTATGATTCCAAAGGTTGTGGTTAATTTCTATAATGAAGACAGGAAGAGAATAGAGATTGATCAAAAAGCCATTATAGCCCTTCAAACAACTTTTCCAAACTCCATCTACAGAGGCTTCAAGAAGTGCAAACTATAGGAAGCACTGAAGCTTATGTATGAAGGATCCAATGAAGTAAAGGAGAACAAGAAGGATCTCCTCAAGCAGTAGTTTGAAAACTTCACCTTTAAAACAGATGAGACCATGACTCAACAATACTTCAGGTATGTTGAGATTATGGATACTCTAATGGATGTTGAAGTAACTCTTGAGAACAGAGACATTGTAAGAAAGTTCATCTCCTCTCTTCCTAGGAAATAGACACATTATTATGTTGTTATCAAGAGGACTGAGAACCTTAAGTCTCTTACTCTGATTGAGTTATATGGTATTCTCAGTGGATACTAGATGGAGATGAACATGCAAAACTCATCTGGTAACTCTAGCAATCAAATGGGTTCAGCCCTTCATGTGACTAAAAGGGATAGCATAGAACCTCAACATCATCTCATATGCTACCCTGGCAACTCATAAAAGGGTCCATTCATCACCTTCCCAAAGACTCCAAGAGAAAGCTACACTCAAAGAAGTCCCTTCCAAGAGACAAGTTCTTCTCATGTCTTTGTTTCTGCTAATGAATCCATAGGAAACTTTCTCTTCACCCTTGAATACTTGGACTGTATCCATCCAGATGATCTAGAGTTTATAGAGATAGTTCAGCAGATGGTCTTCTCACTCACAGAGACAAGAAGTTCTACAAGAGGACAGGGAGGAAGTTTCCTAGTAATGCAGCTAGTGGAAAGTTTGAGCTGGAGAAAAGTATGGTAAAGTGCTACAACTGTATCCAGATGGGACACTTTGCTAGAGAGTGCAAGGCACCAAGAACTAATGGTGGCCAGACTCAAGCCAAACCAAACTACACTGAGAGAGCTCCCTAGAATGAGAAGCCAAAGCAACAAGCTGTAGTTGTTGTTGAAGAATGAGGCTTTGACTGGAGCTTTCAGGTGGAAGATGCATCTCTAAATCAAGCACTCATGGTTGACCAAGATGAAGCTAAGGTATTGGAACATCTTTGCACTCCTGAATGTAATGCTAAAGTTAATAGATACAGGTCCTACAACTTAAAGATGAGATCTAATCTTGAGTCCTTGAATATCTTAAAATCTGATTTCAAAAAGACTGAAAATGATTATAAGTTAAAGATAGAGGACTTAGAGAAAACCATTTCAGTTCTTAAACATGAGCACACCAATTATAGGACTCAGATCAAGGATCTCATAACCAAGTTAAGTGAATACCAGGCTAAGCTTGTGATCAGCAAAGCCAGGGCAGAAAAATATGTTCTTGAAGAAGAGAACTTCAAGAACATGATATCCTCATCCTTGCATGCAGAATTTTGTTATCAGAATAAGCAAGGACTAGGATCTTGTGAGATAGCTCCTTCACACACAATATTGTCAGTAAGATCTTCTAGGTGTGGAACTTGTGAAGATAAGACTCCCTTCATAGACCCCTTGACTGAAGAGGATGAAGAGGAGATAATGAAGAATGGCTCTAAGAAGAGTGAGAAGAGCATTCTAAGAAGGGTCATCATCCCTCTGAGGAGAGTAAAGCTATTGGGATGACTAAGTCCAAGAGAAAGAACTTGATCAGAAAGAGTAAGAGAAAGGCAAAGAAGGCTCAAGAGATTAAGGCCACCTTCAACTCTACACAGAAACAAATCTTTATTTTTACAGGATTTGAAGTGGTTAAAGCTGATGACACAAACTTGAACTCCAACAACAAGCGTTCTAGTTCATGTCCAAATCATCCCATCATCAAGAAGAAGGCTGATAAGTTATGCACCACTGTTGTACAACATGAACCATCAAGCTCCAAAGGTAGTTCTAACCCCACAAGAATTGCCACAACATCTGAGAAGATGAAGATGGAGATTGAAAGTGATCAAGTTCAGCCTTGCTCACAAAAGAAGACTCCTAGAAGGAAGAAAATGGACTGTGTTATGTGTGGGAGTACCTCTCACTTTGCTAAGGATTGTGTTTACAAGCCAAAGAGTACTCTCTACATTATAATGAAAGAAACTTCTAAGAGTCTGGAGAAGAAGAAGTAGGTTTTGGAAGGAAAATCTCTTTCCTTCGGAAGCTCCAAAATGAAGAAGAAGACAAGTGGAAACTTGCCTTCGAAAGAAACTTTGGTCTCAGAAGAAAGGAATACTTCCGAAGTACTGAAGCCTGTTGCAGTGAAAGCAAGATCTTCCGAATGCCCAGTCATCAAAACTTCCAAAGTCAACAAAACTTCCAAAGTATTGAAGGTCCAGTCTAAGCTTCCAAAGGTGGTATGGAAGTCAAAGAAAGACCAAGTGGCTGAGAGTTCTTCATCAACTTCAGCAAATGATCTCTCTAGCATGACTATAGGATCAATTACTGTTGCATTGTCTTCAACTTTTTTTGATGAGCCCAAGACCAATGTGGCTTGGGTTTCCAAATATAACTAACCATCTTTTTATGCAGGAATAGCTCAAGACAAACAATAATGTATGGATCATTGATAGTGGTTGTACCAGGCACATGACATGCAATATGTCACTACTCCAAAAGTTTGAAAGAATTAATGGAGGACCAGTTGCTTTTGGAGGAGATGCAGGATGTTACATTACAAGAAGGGGAAATGTCACAAATGGTAAGCTCAGCATTGAAAAGGTAAATTTTTGTCAAGGAGCTTGGGTTCAATCTTCTGAGTGTATCCTAATTTTGTATTCAGAGTCATAACATGCTCTTTACTGAGCATGAGGGCATTGTTCTCAAGCCCGGTGTGGTCATTCCTCATGAGCATATTCTGCTCAGAGCCCCTAGGAGAGGGAACATGTACAAGATGGATTTGCAAAAAACATCTCCCTCAGGAGAAGTTTCATGCTTTCTATCTAAAGCAAATAGTGATGAGTCTTTCTTCTGGCATAAAAGAATGTGCCATGTAAACTTTAAAAACATGAATAAACTTATTAAGAATGATTTGCTAACTGGAATGCCAAAGAAAGAGTTTATAAGTGATGATCATTGTGTGGCATGCATGAAAAGGAAGCAACACAAAGTATCTCACAAGCCAAAGGAAAGAACTTCCATCACTACTCTCCTACACTTGTTACATATGGATCTATTTGGCCCCACCAGTGTAATGAGTCTAGGAAGGACCTCTTACTATTTAGTGATCACAGATGACTTTACAAGATTCACATGGGTCTTCTTCCTTAGAACTAAGGATGAGACTCCCGAGATTCTGAAGAATTTCATCTTAAAGATTGAGAATAAATGTGATCACAAGGTCAAAACCATAAGATGTGATTAAGGAACTGAATTTAAGAACAAAATCCTTGATAAATTTTGTGATGAGAAAGGGTATTACAAGACAATATAGTGCTCCCAGGAGTCCTCAGCAAAATAGTGTTGCTAAGAGGAGAAACATGACACTTATTGAAGTTGCAAGAACTATGTTGTCTGACTCTAAACTGCCCATCACCTTCTGGGCTGAGGCAGTCAATACTGCCTGCTATGTGTAAAATAGAGTTTTAGTGGTTAAGACTCATGGTAAGACTCCTTATGAACTTTAGCACAAGTGGAAACCTTTCATTGGTTTTCTCAGGACATTGGGATGTCCTTGCACCATCTTGAATACCAAAGATCAAATTGCCAAGTTTGCTAAGAAATCAGATAATGGACACTTTATTGTACTCTTCCTAAGCTAAGGCTTATAGATTATACAATCTCAGAACTAGAATAGTTGAAGAGTCAGCCAATGTGACTTTCAATAAGCACACTCCCAATGTGAAAGGTTTTGGTCCTGATTGGCTATTTGATCTTGATTTAGTTACTAACTGTTTTAACAAATCTTGTGAGCGTGTTTTAGGGTCTACACCTACAGGTGATCCTAATCCAAGATTTGTGCTAAGAAGACCTTCAAGCTACACATCTTCAGCTCCAGTGGTAACAAATCCTGCAAATGATGCTTCTACTAGCACATCAATGACAAATCCTACTGATGCTTCTAAAGTGCCTTCAAATTTCAACTTAGAGGCACATAACTCATAGGAAGGAGCTTCAAATGTTGGAGAGCATGGTGGTAGTGACATTGATCAGGAATTTCTTGATGCTGATAACCACTCCATTGATAACAACATCAATGATGTCACACACTCATTGGATCAAGTTAATCTTGATAAGTGTGTTGATGTTGAGGGTGAATCCTCATTACAAGATCTAAATTTCTCTAATTTAGATTTTTCTAAGCAATTTGTTGTGATCCTTTAGCTAAGGATCCACAAGTCTCACCCTTCCACAAACATCATTGGAGATGTTGATACAGAGGTAAGAATAAGAGGACAAACCCAAGATGCAAATGTTTGTCTTCACTCTTGTTTCCTGTCCCAGATAGAGCCAAAGAAAATTGATGAGGCTCTAAAGGATGGAAGTTGGGTTGAAGCTATGCAAAAAAGCATCTTTAATTCAAAAGGCAGAAGGTTTGGAACCTATGTCCTCTTCCTCATGGGAAGACTATAATAGGATCCAAATGGGTGTTCTGAAATAAGAAGGATGATAGAGGACTTGTCATCAAGAACAAGGCAAGACTGGTTGTTCAAGGGTATACTAAAGAAGAAGGAATTGACTACACAGATGTCTTTGCTCCTGTAGCACGACTTAAAGCTGTCAGGATATTGCTAGCTTTTGTTGCATCCAAGAACTTCAAGGTTTACCAACTTGATGTCAAGTGTATTTTTCTTTATGGGTGATTGATGATGAGGTGTATGTCAAACAACCACCTAGGTTTGCAAATCCTGATCATCCTGATTATGTCTGCAAGCTTGATAAGGTTCTTTATGGGATGCACCAAGCACCAAGGAAGTGGTATGAGACCCTATCACAGATGCTTTGTTAGCATGGCTACAAGAGGGGTACTATTGATGGAACTCTCTAAATCAAAGGAACAGGAAATGGCATTATGCTAGTTCAAGTATATGTTGATGATATTATCTTTGGGTCAACTAATTCAAAGCTCTGCAAAGACTTTGAAAAGGTGATGTAATACAGGTTTGAAATGAGTGCCATGGGAGAACTCAATTTCATTCTAGGAAATCAAGTGAAACAAGTTGACAGTGGCATCTTCATAAGTCAGCCAAAGTATGTTCAAGACATACTTAAAAGATTCAACATGACTAATTATAAGGTTGCTAAGGCACCCATAGCCAGAAACTACTCCCTTGGACCTGATCTTGAGGGGGAGTGTGTTGATGAGCATCTCTTCAGGGCCATGATTGGGTCTCTTATGTACCTCACAACTAGCAGGACTAATATAAGGTCAACACACCAATTTCATAAATGTTCTTACAAAATCCAAGTAGACTAACATCAAAGCAATACAACTAACATCATACAATCCTCAAATCATGATCAAATCACAAAATCATATATTTCATATGAATAAAGTTTCCCTTTTGGGAAAGTCATATCCAAAATCTATATTTTCATCAACTTCAATCTCAAATTAATCAATAACATCACTAATCTAGTTCATAGAAATCATAAAAATCCATCTAACATATGCCAATCATCAAAACAAGAATTTCATGAAGAAAAAGTTTCTACTTTAGGCAATGTATGAACTATATGGTCAAACCATAGATGTCTTGCATAATCATCATAACCAAACAATCATACAACATAACAAACAACATATCATCATCATCAAACAATCATCAATTTCAAAGTTTCTTGATCAATTTCGAATCAGGGTTCATCAAGAATCAAAAATCGTGAAAAACAATCATAAACTAACCTTTAATCACGTAGAAATCAAGAATGACACTTGCTAAAACGTTGGAATAGTTGAAACCAAGCTAAAATCGAATAGATTGAGGGTTTTTGATCAAAAAATCATGAGGATGAGGTGAGGGAGGGCTTTGGACGAATTTTGCGGTTTATGGGGGTTATGGGGGCTAGGGTTTGCTAAATTAGGTAATATTATGTTTTAGGATAATTACAAAGTAACCCTCATTGCTTACATTTTATAAAAACTAATCTTTTTAATAATTTTTAAAAGGTTTTAACTACAAATACAAATATTATTAGTCAATAATAATAATCATAAACATTTACAATAAGTCACACAACACATAAATTATATAATACACATAGTGACGTTAAAACGTAAAAATTACAATTAACGTTTACAATCTATAAATTCATGAATCACATAATCACAACTAATAATTAACATTATTAATTAGATTATTATTGTTTATCATAGATTACTGTTATTAAGTCACCAACATTCAACAACAACTAGTGTGTGCTCATGACACGTGTATGCAAGACCTAACGGAACTAACGGAGTTTGGTAAAGGAAAATTACCGGATGTCACATTATCCCCATGTTGAAAAATTTTTGGTTTGAAAATTGCGTTACATGGTTGTGTTACATCCTTGGTTTACTGCATTGGCATAACGAAATTGAGTGAGTTGTCATATCATCCCCATGTTGAAAGAAATTTCGTCCCGAAATTTAATCAGTACCTTTCCCGGTTGTTGCCATTGCGAACAGATGAGGACACTTAAGCTTCATCTCATCCTCACGCTCCTACGTGAATTCCGGCCCACGCCTAGAGTTCTAATGAACTTTGATTATAGGTATCTTACATTGGTTAAGAGTCTTAACCTCACGATCCATTACTTCAACGGGTTCTTCCACAAATCGTAATTGGTTATCTATTTGTAAATCCTCGAGTGGTACAATCATTGTCTCGTCTGATAAGCACATCTTCAAAATAAAGATGTGAAATACATTATGTACGCCACTCAGTGAATCCGGAAGTCTAATCAATACGCCATCGGACCTATTCTTTCCAGAATCTCAAATGGTCCAACATATCTTGGATTAAGCTTGCCTTTCTTGCCAAACCGAATCACACCTTTTCCAGGGCAAAACTTTCAGCAAAACTTTATCACCGATTTGAAACTCCAAAGGTTTTTGTTGTTTGTCTGCGTAACTCTTATGCCTGTCTCGCGTTGTAGCCATGCGGTTTCGTATCTGTACTATCTTCTCTGTGGTCTCGTGTACCAACTCAGGACTAGTCAATTAACTATCACCGACTTCCGCTCAACAAACTGGTGATCTACACTTTCGCCCATATAATGACTCAAATGGTGTTGCCTTGATGCTAGTATGATAACTATTGCTGTAAGAAAACTCAACCAACAGTAAATAAGCTTCCCAATTACTCCCAAAATCAATCACACAAGCACACAACATTTCTTTCAAAGTTTGAATAGCACGTTCACTTTTACCATCGGTCTGCAGATGATAGGCAGTGCTCATGTCTAGACATGTACCCAAAGAATTCTGTAACGATTGCTAGAAATGAGATGTGAAACAAGCATCACGATTAGAAATAATCGAGAACGGCACACCATGCCTCTACACTACCTCCTTTAGGTAAACTTGGGTTAACTTGTCCATTTTATTAGTCTCCTTGATTGCCAAGAAGTGAGCTGACTTAGTTAGTCAATCCACGATCACCCATATCATGTCACAACCACTAGAAGTCCTGGACAACTTAGTAATGAAGTCCATAGAGATTTGTTCCAACTTCCAGAAGGGGATTTCAGGTTGTTGTAGTAACCGAGATGGTTTCTGATATTCCACTATAACCTTAGAACATGTCAAGCATTTGCTCACATATGTAACTACATCTGCCTTCATGTTAGGCCACAAGTAGTGCGCCTTCAGATCATGCTACATTTTGTTAGAGTCAGGATGTATGGAATACGTAGGCTTGTGCACTTCACTCATAATCAAGTCTCTTAGATTCCCATATAAAGGTACCCTAAGTCTATCCATGAAATACCATATCCCATTGGATTTGACTTCTAACTATTTATCCATCCCGCGTAAAGATTCAAGTCCAACGTTCTTACCTTTCAAGGCTTCCGTCTGAGCTTCCTTGAACTGTTCGGGCAGGTGAGTGCTAATCGTAAGTTGTAGAGCACGCACTTGTCGGGGCTTAGTAGTTTCCTTTCTACTCAAGGCATCAGTGACTACATTCGCCTTTCCCGGGTGATATTTAATAGCACAATCGTAGTCGTTTAACAATTCCACCCAGCGTTGTTGCCTCATGTTAAGCTCTTTTTGCTCAAAGATATGCTAAAGATCTCTTGTGATTGGTGTAAATAGTGCATTTTGTACCGCACAAATAATGTCTCCAAATCTTCAAGGCAAAGACCACTGCTCCTAACTCCAAATCATAGGTAGTGTAGTTCCTTTCATGTACCTTTAGTTTTCATGAGGCATAAGCTATTACTTTATCACGTTGCATTAGGACACAACCAAGTCCTTGGATAGAAGCATCACAATAAACCACAAAATCATCACTTCCTTCGGGTAATGCTAATATCGGTGCGCTACAGAGCTTTCGTTTCAGCAACTGAAAAGCAGATTCTTGACTCGCACCACATTTATAGGTTGTTCCTTTATGAGTCAAAGTTGTGAGAGGTTTAGCGATCTTTGAAAATCCCTCAATGAAATGCCAATAGTACCCTGCCAGTCCAAGAAATTGTCTTATCTCACTAGGCGTCTTGGGTACCGACTAGTTTTTTATAGCCTCAATTTTTGCAGGATCCATATGTATTCCCTTCTCGTCAACAATGTGACCCAAGAATTGCACCTCACGAATCTAGAAATCACACTTAGAAAACTTGGCGTACAACTGTTCCTTTCTAAGTAATTCCAGGATTAAACGTAGGTGCTCCTCATGTTCCTCCTTAGTCCTAGAATAAATCAATATGTCATTGATAAACACAATAACAAACTGATCGAGGTAGGGTTTGCACACCCGATTCATGAGATCCATGAATACCGCTAGTGCATTAGTCAACCCAAATGGCATGACCAAGAATTCATAGTGACCATAACGAGTGCAGAATGCTATTTTGGAGATGTCTTCCTCTCGGACTCTCAGTTGACAATAACCAGATCTCAAGTCAATCTTCAAATAATAGCTTGATCCCTAAAGCTGATAAAACAAGTCATCGATACGAGGTAAAGGGTATCGGTTCTTGACTGTGACCTTGTTCAATTCCCTGTAATCGATGTACATTCAAAAAGTGACATCTTTCTTCTTAACAAAGAGAACAGGTGCTCCCCACGGTGATGAACTCAGTCGAATAAAACCCTTATCCAACAGCTCCTGTAGTTGTATAGATAGTTCATGTAGTTCGTTCGATGCCAACAGGTAAGGTGCTCGCACAATTGGAGCAGCTCCGGGAGTCAAATCGATCTGAAACTCAACTTGACAATGAGGTGGTAGTCTAGGCAGACCCTCTGGAAACAACTCCGGGAAGTCACAAACCACCAGAATGTCCTCTATCTTCTTTTCCTCTTGTTGCTGGTTAGAGATGAGAGCTAATATGGCTAAGTGGCCCTTGCGTAGCCACTTCTGAGCCTTCATGAATGATATAATGCCTATGACAGTACCACTCTTCTCGCCCTTAACTAAAAGAATTTCCCCATCCATAAGAGGAATGTGAATGACCTTCTCACGACAAATCACCTCTGTTTGCTTCTCGGACAGCCAGTCCATGCCTACGACCACATCTGTAACATCTTATAATTTTGGTTAATTAAAAGTTAGCTTTGTTTTAATCTTTCAAGGGCCATTGTTGTCATTAATTAACTATGAGGGTTATTGTTGGCATTTATGAAACTTAGGGCTATCTATGTTTGTTCCTTAATCATTATTAAAATTTTAATTTATAAAAGTAAATAACTAAAGTATTAAGTTGTAAAATAATAAAAATATTAACATAATTAATAATAATAATAATAATAATAATAATAATTAGAACAATTTATTATGTTAGTAAACTTAAAATGATTTAAACTTAAAGTACATAAAGTTTAAGGGGTTTATTTGCCAATTTATAAACTTAAAATAAAAAGTTTATTCATAAAATAATAAAACCTAAAAGTTCAAGGGCCGAAGTGAAACATTTTAATTTTTCTTTTCTTTTCCCCGCATTCCCGGTGACCGACCGGTGGGACCTCCGGCGATCCTCCGACGAGGTCCGAAACCCTCAAAATCCCCCGAATTTTGACATCAAATAGTGTCAATCGGTTCATGAGCACGATTTAAAACCGTTTAAGAGCTATAATCGCGTTTAAACAAGCAGTTATGAACTCGAATGACTCGAGTAACCGTCGCATTCATCAAACGAGTCGTTCGAGCATTAAATCATAATTATAATCTAATTAAACCAACTTAAACAATCATCTAACAAATCTTAATCGTTTGCAACTCACAATTTCTCCTGAAACAAAAACAAACATAGAATTCGATTATCATCTTCATCGCGAACCTACAACTAATCGAAGACCATCATTTGGGCTTCAAGATCTGAAATTGATTGAGGGCTTTGATTTGTCATTTCCCGTTGAAGCTTCACACAAGATTAATTTAATTACCATCAACAATTACTCATCGTTCGCTCACCTTTCAGCCGCGACTTGTTCTCCGCATTGTTCATCTTCAATCCTTTATCAAACGGGTAATTATATACATATATAAACTCGTTTAAACATGGGGAAGAAAATCCCCATGGTTAACAATATTCATGGAATCGATTAATGCTTCAATTTGGGTCCAACCGAATCTAGGGTTCAATCGAATTGGGGATGGTTTTTCAAGTTGGTTTTTAACATTTGAAAGTCGTAATATGACACGGCCACGACCCTTGGTTCACTGGTTACTCATTCGCCCTCTCAAACAGGATGTCCCCGATTCAAACCCGAGGAGCCTCATATATTTTATTAGGCCTTTTTGGCCTTCAAATTAAATATTAAAAATTTCTAAAAATTATAAAAAATCATTTTATAAACTGTGATAATTTTAAAACCACTTAATGATTTTTCTATAATTTATTTATAAAAAATACCCTTATATTTTTATTTAATATTCTAAAGCTAATGTTATAGTTAGCTATTTTTATAAAATAATAGACTTTAAGTACTAGTTTAATTTACACAAATTATTATTCCAAACAATGCCTTTAAATCATTGTTTAAAACGTGCTTATTTTATTTAGTTATAAAACTTTGTTTAAACTTTATAAATCTTACAAATTGATATTAATGTTGTTCTTAATTCATATTTTTTTTATAAAATATAAACATATTGATCCCAAGAAAATATAATTGATTTCTATTTGTTAAAATATAAAATTTGACAAAGCCCCAAAATCCATTTAAGCCCTAATCCTTGTTAATTCGTTAAACTTGTTATTAAACTTAAATCTTGTAATTGTATATTTAGGTACCTAGTGAAGGTTTACGTTGGAACAACGCATATTATTTTCTTATTAATCACCATTTATATATTATTGGTCATGTGAGTATTTCTATACCCCTTTTTATATTTTTACACTTTGGGGTGAAACATGTTACATTATAAACATTGCAGTTGTAAAAACGTTTGATTCTTGTAAGCTTATGGCATTTCACCTGTATGTTGTGGTTAGTTGACCTTTGTAGCTACCATGTAATGTTGAATATATGTACAATCATTAACTATTGCTAGCCTGGGGACGTCATAGATCTATGGGCCTGACAAGCCTGCTTGGTTGATCCAAGTACACTTAGCTAATCGTATATACTTGTAAACATTTGAGACTTGTAAAAATCTATCAAAGTTTGATTATGCATTCTGTCTTACATCTCTAATTACTTTGTTCTCTAATTTACAATATGAATTGCCATCTTTTATATACTTATGTATTGAAAACTATAGAAATCTCACCAACATTATGTTGACATTTTATTTTTAACATGTTCAGGAAATACTCAAGTTTGATCACCACTTTTGAAGCTTGTTCACACCTAGGAATGGACCTAGTTAAATAAATGAATGAGCTTGTTATATTTCTTATTATGCTTGTTAACTTCTTCATTTGAGACTTATTTTTGTAATGTTACCTTCGAAACTTACGAATAATACATTTGGATTTAATAATAGCATTATGTGGCTGTGAACGATCTTAACCCTCACACCTCGACGTTTCCGCCGTCAAGGTTGGGGTGTGACAGATTGGTATCAGAGCCCATAACTATAGGGATTTAGGTTATTAGAAATGGTGACCTAGACTATAGTGTATGCATGAACCTTATAGAATTATATTTCTATCTTGTAAGAAATATATTGTTTGCATGCTACATAATGCTATGCCTTCTTATGTGCAACTTGATGCCTTAGCATAGGATTGTCTTATGAATGCTTAAACATTGTTACTTGTCTCCCTTAAACTTATCTTTAACTCTTTGACTCTCCCCGGACATGAAACCTCTTAATCTTATTCTCGATGACACATGAAATCTTATGCTTATGCTTATGACTTGGATCTTCAGACGTTATGTCTAATCTGTATAAATCTCATCAAGGTTTTTATTCCATGAACCTAAGAAATATTGTGTGACACATAGGCACCTGTATTCTGGATTTCCTGGCAAAAGGCCTTCGGGCTAAGGCAAGCATTTCGCATAAATCCTACGGGACTAGTCATGCTTACCTGGGGATTTCTGGGATGAGTGATAAACAATGGTCAATATACACAAGTTCTCAAAGTAAATGGGTCAATTCACCTTGACGTGTCAATGTTTCCAAATGGTAATGTGTTACCAAATGGAATCATTCTGTGTACCTTACAACTCTTAGCTTGTCTTGGTCTAAACTACTATCCTTTGTTATCTTCATTCCCGTAACTAACTCATTTTTGTATATCCAGCATGTCTCGTCACCATGGAAAGCGTGGAAGTTCCAACCGTAAGCTTGCCACCATAATTGCCCGGCAAATGGCTGCCATCATCCCGACCATGGTTGTTGAACTTAATAGCACCCTAATGGCTAATAGCAACAACAACACCAATGGGAACAATAGCGGTGCTCATGGAGACAATCACAATAATCAACAAAGGAACACTCACACCTGCACTTTCAAACGCTTCAACTCGTGCAAACCCACTAGTTTTAGTGGAAAAGAAGGAGCCACTGGACTTCTCGAGTGGTTTGA
>BJCM01265399.1:0-44119 GCA_018326385.1 Flaveria bidentis
ACATACAACGACAATCACAAATCTATCTAATCTACTTCTAATTATTTTGTATCATGATTAATATACAATAATCTGTCATAAGCGAATCTCGAACCTTTAACCCTAAGGAGGCTTCACCACTGCCATTGGACTTAAACTCATACCCTTATTACATATAGTTTATGAAACCTTATATAAAAAGAAAAATAATAAACATCACCCTCATAAGGTGATTTAAGTAGTGAAATTATAATAGATTATATTTAATTAAACGGTTAAAGTGTATAATATATAATATAAAAACAATAAAAGTTACTTTGAAACATGTTTGATACGGTTATCTTTATTGGAAAAGCATGTTTGGAGAAACATGTATAGTGTTTCACACTTTTTATATGTGTTTAAAAGGTTAAAACATGTTTCAATAATTATCAACTAGATAATTGTTAATTTGTTTTTTTCTTCTTTATCATTCAAATATAGAAAAATTTTAAAACCTTAATTTATTATTCAATTAATCTTCGACTGATCACACATCAGATGTATATAGGAAAACATCTTTATAAACAAATGCTTCACTTCAAATACCAATAACCAATTAACCTTATACTAGAAGTTATATATATTTTTTTAATATTGTAAAATTACCATGTTTCTTGTAAATGATTAATTAATTAGATGATTGTCAGTTTTTGTGTATCTACAGTTAAAACGTTTAAGGAGTATAACATATTCTATATTTTTATAATTTAGCATGTTAAAAAAGATTAGTTTAATTGAGAAAACTCTGTTTCCTAAAAAAAAGATATATATAGTAAATTAGGCAAAAAATTATTAGTGTATCTTGACATCTGTTGTCGTTGTTGGTGAGTGGCATTTATTTTTGGCAAGGTATTCAAGAGTTTACGTATATATGCTCACACCTATCTTTGACTTTATACTAAATACCAATAAATAAAAGAAAAATTTTTAACATGTCTTTTAGGTTACTAGATTTAGTAAACTCGTGTTTATACCAGTTAAATAAAAAAATATTTTAATAAAATTTATTAAATATAAAATAATATTTTAGGATATAATATGACTGAAATTATGTATGATAAATCGGTGTAGACTATGCATTGCGTTCCATAAAGATAATGTCGCTAGATCTTCAAAGCGAAAACCACAACACCAAGTTCAAGATCGTGGGTTGTGTAGTACAGTTCATGAACCTTCAATTGTCTTGACACGTATGTTATGACTTTTCCTCATTGGATAAGAACACAACCAAAACCTTGATTAGAAGCATCACAGTACACGGTGAAATCGTCGTTCCCATCAGAGAGTGTTAGAATAGGAGCGTTACATAGCTTGCGTTTTAGTGTCTCGAAAGCCTCTTCTTGTCCGGGTCCTCATTCAAAAAGTCGGTTCTTTTGGATTAGCGACGTTAGTGGTTTAGAAATCTTCAAAAAGTTTGCTATGAACCTACGGTAATATCCCGCTAAGCCCAGAAAAGAACGAACCTCAGTTGGGGTTGTGGATACACACCAATTTTTAACGACTTCTATTTTAGCAGGATCAACTTGAATTCCTTGGCTATTCACCACATGCCCTAAGAATTGAACTTCTTCTAGCTAGAACTCACACTTGGAAAACTTGGCGTATAGTTGCTCCTTCTTTAAAAGTTCAAGGACTTGTCGCAAGTGTATCTCGTGATCAATTTTCGTCTTGGAATAGATAAGAATGTCATCAATGTGCACGATCACAAATTTATCCAAATACGGTTTACATACTCGATTCATGAGATCCATGAACACGGCCGATGCATTGGTCAAGCCAAAAGGCATAACCATGAACTCTTAATGTCCATATCGAGTACGAAAAGCGGTCTTTGGATTGTCATCATCGTGGACACATAATTGATGATACCTAGAACGTAGATCAATCTTCGAGAATTGTGTTGCTCCTTGAAGTTGATCGAAGAGATCATCGATTCGAGGAAGAGGGTATCGGTTCTTGATGGTAAGCTTGTTGAGTTCCCGGTAGTCTATACACATACGGAAAGAATCATCTTTCTTCTTCACGAACAACACAGGTGCACCCCATGGTGAAGAACTAGGACGAATGAATCCCTTATCGGTCAACTCTTGCAGTTGACTAGCCAGTTCTTGCATTTCAGATGGTGCAAAATGATAAGGTGATTTAGCCACAGGGTTTGCACCAGGGATCAAGTCAATCTTGAACTCAACTTCTTGCATGGGAGGTAATCCCTTAAGATCCTTGGGAAACACTTCGGAAATATCTCGCATGACAGGAACATCGTTCAGTTCCTTACCATTGGCTTTCGTATTAACTACATACGCCATGAAAGCTTTGTAGTTCTTACTTAAGCACTTCCAGGCTTTGATGCAGGACATAAGTTTGAGTCCTTGGGATGATTTCTCCCCAAAGACTTTCATATTATCACCCGACGGTAAGGGAATTCGGATGCACTTCTCGAAGCATAGAATTTCCGCGTGTTACTTGGCTAACCAATCCATGCCGATAATAACATCAAAGCTTCCCAGTTGCATAGGAATGAGGTCGATGGAGAACTCGTGTTCGTTAAGGCTCAAGGTACAATCACGTATTACGATGTCAACGACGATCGATTTTCCATCGACGACTTCGACCGTGAAGGATCTTTCTAGATTACCACGCAGCTTAGAAAGCTTAGTCTCAAACTCCAAAGACACGAAACTCCTATTCGCACCCGAATCAAACAATACAAAAGCATAATGTCTCTTTACAAGATACATACCTGTTTGGTAATAATCTATTATTGGTATGATGAACACAGGTAGGAATTTTTACAAGACAAAGAATGATTAAAAGAAATTCAATGACGTACCATTCACCACATCGTTGTTGGCTTGTGATTGATTGGCATTGATGTTGAAAGCCCTTCCACGAGCCGGTGGCATAGTTACCGCATTGCGAGGACATTGTGGGCGAATATGTCCAGGTTCGCCACAGATATAACAAGTTCGATTGGTAAGGATCGTAGTATTGTTCGACGCGCGAAGACAAGTAGCCACCAAATGCCCATACTTCCCACACAACGAGCAAACTCAGCATGGAGTGTTACTCGCGTCACGGTTCTTGCAAGTATTGCACATCGGGTGTGGCCCAGTATAAGCTCTCGCCATGGGAGCTTGATTTGCAACGACAACTTGCCTTTGAGGAGCGTTTGGTGCTATGCCCGTGTAGTTGCGAGTCGGAGTGAACTTGCACTTCCTGTTTTGGGAGGATGACTCGGCCTTTACCTCCTTTGTTGCCTTGGGTATCACCTTTGCAACAGTCTTGCCACCTTTCACCGACATAGTGCCAGCCCTAATATGATTCTTAGTGAGCTGGGTGGTAATAGTAATTGCCTCTTCTAAAGTTGTGGGCCTAACTACCCACCACGACATCTTGTATTTGAGGTGGTACCCCCTTGATAAATTTCTCAATGTTGCAGGGCACGGTATCCACCATGTGTGGTAGGAGCATACTCAACTCATGATGCCTGGTGGAATAAGCCAAGTGATTTCCACCATCTTGCTTAAGATTCCAGAATTTTTCCTCCAGCTTTTGAACTCGCTCCTCGGGCAGAACTTTTGGATCGTTATCTCCTTAAATTCCTCCCATGGTAATGCCAAGGTAACTTCAGCCCATCGGTTGCTTTTCTCACTATTCCACCATGTCAGTGCCTGTTTTTGAAGGACACTTGCAGCATAGCAAACCTTGAGCTCATCAGGGCACTCGCTAACAATGAACGTGTTCTCCATACTCTCAAACCACTCGAGAAGTCCAGTGGCTCCTTCTTTTCCACTAAAACTAGTGGGTTTACACGAGTTGAAATGCCTAAATATGCAGGTGCAATTATTTCCGCCTTGGTAGTTGTTGTTTTCTCCTTGACCATTTCCATTTTTATTGGAATTGGTCATCAAGGTGCTATTGTGTTCAGCGACCATGGTTAGGATGACGACAGCCATTTGTCGTGCAATCATGGCGGCTAGCTTACGGTCAGAACTTCCACGCTTTCCATGGTGACAAGACATTCTAGATAAACAAAATGAGTTAGTTACGGAAATGAGGATAACAAATGATAATAGTTTAAACAAGAATAAGCTAAAAGTTGTAAGGCACGAGGAATGGTTCCATTTGGTAATGCATTACCATTTGGAAATGCATGAGGAATGGTTCCATTTGGTAATGCATTACCATTTGGAAATGTTGTCACGTCAAGGTAAATTGACCCATTTGCCTTAAAAACTTGTGTATATCGACCATAGTTTATCACTCATCCCAGAAATCTCCAGGTAAGCATTACTGGTCCCATAGGATTTATGCGAAATGCTTACCTTAGGCCGAAGGCCTTTTGCCAGGAAATCCAGAATACAGGTGCCTATGTGTCACACAATATTTCTTAGGTTCATGAAATCAAAACCTTGATAAGATTTGTATAGATTAGACATAAAGTCTACAGATTCAAGCCATAAGCAATAAGTATACAATCCCACGTGTCGTCGAGAATAAGATTAAGAAGCTTCATGTTCAGGGAGAATCAAAGAGTCAAAGATAAGTGTAGGGGATACAAGTAACAATGTTTAAGCATTTATAAGACAATCCAATGCTAAGGAATCAAGTTGCATATAAGAAGGCATAGCATTATGTAGCATACAAACAATGTATTTTTTACAAGGATAGCAATATGATTCTATAAGGTTCATGCATACACTATAGTCTAAGTCATCATTTCTAATAACCTATTATACCAATCTGTCACACCCCAACCTTGACAGCAGAAACGTCGAGATGTGAGGGTTAAGATTGTTCACGACCATATAACGCTATTATTTATCCCAAATATAACAATCATAAGTTTCAAAAGTAACATTACAAGTATAAGTCTCAAATATGAAAATAGACATAACATAAGATGTAAATAAACCAAGTCATTTCATTTATTTAACTAGGTCCATTCCTAGATATGAAAGAACTTCAAGATGACTATCATACTTTCACATTTCCTGAAACATGTTCAAAATATAAGGTCAACACAATGTTGGTGAGATTTCCATAGATTTCATACATAAGTATTTAAAAGATGGCAATTCATGTCATAAGTTAGTGAGCAAAGTAATAAGGGATGTATGACAGATGCAACAATCAAACCTTGACAGTTTACAAGATTCCGCGTTTACAAGATTATACGATTAGCTAAGTGTATTTGGATTAACCAAGTAGGCTTGTCAGGCCCATAGATTTATGACGTCGCCGGGCTCGCAATAGTTAATGATCGCACATATAATAGTTAATACACGGTAATTACTAAAGTTCAATTAACCACAATAGATAAGTGAATTGCCCGAGTGTTTACAAGAATCAAACGTTTTACAAGTGCAATAATTATAAGGTGACATGTTTCACCCCAAAATGTAAAAATAGACAAAAGGGGTATAGAAATACTCACATGTGAAATAAATATATAGTTGATGGTTAATAAGATACAATAATCGTCCTTCCAACTTAACCCTTCACAAGGTAGCTAGATATATACATATATTTATGAGATTAAAGCTTAATAGTAGACTTTATGATTTAACAAGAACTAGAGTTTCAAGTGAGGTTTGGGGATTTTTGGAGTAATCTAAACAATATAAAATATACCATTTTTTTAAATTATAAGAACAAAAATGATATTAAATAGTAGCTAGTGAAGTTTATATATAAACTTAAATACACATTTGAAATAATCATGATTTTAATAATTCAAAGGTAATATTTGAATCAATAAATATTGATCATTTTTTTAAATCATTTTAATAGAAATAATTCAAGAACATCCTTTTGTTAAAATGGTTTATTAACAAAATTTATTTATTAGGACTTAGAAAAACTACAGAAAAATATTATAGTGGTTTTAAAAATTATCACAGTTTATAAAACAATTTTTTTATAATTTTTAAATTTTTTTATATTTAATTTGAAGCCCAAAAACTCAAAAAAAAGAAGGTTTGAGGTTGCCGGGTTCAAACCCGGGACCTCAAGCCTAGCAAGTGGGAGTGTAACCAGTAAACCAAAGGTCGTGGTCGCATTTAAAGATGGTGTCAAAATCTTAAAACACAAGTTTCAAAAGATCCCCAATTTCCCCAAGAACCCTAACCCCAATTTGATCCAACTGAACGCTAAATCGAAATCGTTTACTGCAATAAGCATGAGGCTTTGGTTCCCTATTGAATTTCGAGTAAATGAGTGTGTTTAATTACCGGATTCAATGCTTAGAAGAGGAGAACGGGTACTGATGAGCCGCGACTGAGGCATGAGTACGCTGGATATAAAATCGCTTATGTTAATCAAATTACACTTGTGTGAAGCTTAAAAGGATCGTCACGAATGAAAGCCCTCTATCAATTTTAGTTAAAAACGACCGAAAGTTGAAGAACAGTACGGTTGCAAGTCGCGGTGAAAACGATGATGGAATGTGGAGTGTGTGTGTGTGTTTCAGATGAAATTGACTGTTGTATTTGATCAATGATTGATAGAGGAACGTTTAGGTTAGTTTAATTGGACTATTATGATGTGGAAATGCTCGAACGGCTAGAGAGTTCAAGGCTACGGTTACCCTGTCGATTGGGCTTTGTAACTGGCGTTTAAATGTGTTTAATTGATGTGTACAAGTTCGAAACAGTTCCCAACAGTGATTAGCATCAATTAGAGCATCATATTTGGGGGTTATGCGCGGTTTTGGAAATCGCCAGAGGGTCGCCGGCGACGAGCGGAGAAAGTCGCCGGAAATGCGAGTAAAAAGGGGGGATTTGGTTTGAGGTTTTTAAAAATTACACAATCAGTCCCTGTAGTTTATTTGTTATCATTTTATGTACAAACCTTATTTTTAAACTTTCTAAATTGACACTAAGACCCCTTTAACTTAACTAAACATTATGTTTTACATAATTTAATTTGTTAACTTTTATAACTTATTATTATCATCATTATTATTACTATTATTATTATTGTTAGTTATTATTATTATTATTATTATTATTATCATTATTATTATTATACACTTAAACATTTTAATTAATAACTTACATCAATTAAAATTTAATGACAACAAAGCAAATAAACATAGATAACCCATAAGTTTCATGGATGGCAACGAGGGTCCTTATAAGAATAAACGATGCAAACTTTTAATTAACCAAAAATTACATGATGTTACAATAAGGATGAGGACAAGGCTAATTTAGCTTGGCATAGTGCTAAGTGAAATTAGGGAATTTCACTTACACCAAGTGAAATTACATTTGTGAAATTTCTCTTGGCTCAACTTTCAAGCGAACCATTTACATACTTTGACTAATCGAAAGCTATGCATTATACTATATTCAAATACAAATAAAGAAGACTAGAATCTATCGTACAAGCTATTGTCACATTAACTGTTCCAACATATTACCAATTGACAATAGTTTCCGATGATGATAGATTCAAATGATGCCGTTAATTTTCTTTCAAAGTCTTCAAACTTAACTCAAAGTCTTCATAGCTTGACTTGATTGACTCCCCTTGGCTTCGTGTAGTTAATCTTCAAATAACCTATATACTAAACGTTTATAAGGATGAGGACAAGGCTAATTTTGCTTGGGATAGTGCTAAGAGAAATTAGACATTTTCACTTACACCAAGCGAAATTACACTTGTGAAATTTCTCTTGGATCAAATTTCAAGCGAATCATTTACATAATTTGACTAATCCAAAGGTATGCATTCTAGTATATTCAAATACAATTCAAGAAGACTGGAATCTATCATACAAGCTATTGTCACATGAAATGTTCCAATAGATTACCCCTTCACAATAGTTTCCGATGATGATAGATTCAAATGATATCGTTAGCTTTCTTTACAAGTCTTCAAACTTGACTCAAAATCTTCATAAATTGACTTGATTGACTCCCCATGTCTTCATGTAGTTAATCTTCAAATAATCTATATATTAAGCATTTAAAGTCAGATCACAATCTTGATAAAAAATCTGTTTTAAGGTATCATATTTCGGGTTCTTTCTGTTGTTTTAAAACCAAACCTAGTGTAGCCTACGGTGGCTACAGTAAGCTTCCAACTTGGTTATTTTACCTATAAAATCACTTCAAACTCCTAGTTAACCTATTAAACATAATCCAATGCATAAATATGAGTTATTATACTTAATATTTAATATTTAAACACTTGAAATATCATTCCAACACACTCACATCACATCCCCACAATTAACTTTTGCTTGCCCTTAAACAAATCCGTTCGAAACACTAAACAAAAATATATAATCCAAGGTCCCTTACTATGTCTTAGCCATGATCCAAAAGTAATACCCCATTCCAAAATTAAAACAATTATGCTTGGTTAGAGTAAAGGATGTTACATTTATTTCAAAATAAAATCTGTCTAATTAAACTTAACAAACTTTCGGCTATTATTTTCATGCAACACAACCCTCATCATTGTTCACTCCTCTCGGTTTATTTTTGGATAGATGAAAAATGCACCAATATATCACTCAAAATGGTTCGCATATGAAACTTTATTATCATATGCTTAAGTGACGATCAAACTTCCACAGTAACACTTAGACAATGCACACATCAAAAGAACTTATGGGTTTTGGGCTTAGATTTGGGTAGGAATGTTTGACTGTGAAAGTGGTTAAAATTATAAATCAAGGTGAATATCAATTATAAGACATTCTTATTATAATAACTACTACTCAAACAAAACAAAGACCATATGTACACCATAACTAACATTGTGCATTTTTTCTATATTTTTCTTTTGTTTTCTTTTTTCACTAACCATTACAATAAATCAAATACTTAAACTGTTAGGAATGTCATCAACAATGATAACTAGGTAACATTAAGTGAAAAGAATAACTTGTTTGTCACTATATTTTGTAGGGTTGATTTGGGTTATAATGATGTGGGTCTAACAAAAGAAAAGGTCTAAGGCTCAAAAGGGCTACTAGAGGAAATTTCAGGAGTATAGCACGAAAATGGTTAGAAAGTAAAAAAGGAATCCTAGATTGCCTCTATCATCTATGTGCATTTCGCAAGTCCACTATCTTAGCATGCATTCACATAAGTTCTAAAACAAAGAATCATATGGCCTACACTCTGCGAATGAAACAAATTTTTATGTGAACTAACAATCTAGTAGGTTTCAACATTTCACCAAGTTAGAAAATATGGGTTTCTGATGTGTGCATGCTTTTATTAAACCAATATATTGTTAACCACAATTAGGCAATTCTTAATTTTTTATAAAAAGCTTTCTAATCACAATTCCTTATGCTATCCTGGAATTAGACCATGACTAAGAACCCTTACTTCAGAAAAGATAGAAATCAATTGGTATGCTTGTTATTTTCGTGTCAGATTGAATCGTTTAAAAACATTTTTTTAAATTATCTTCTTTTTCTTTTCTCATTCCTACACTTGAAATAAATTGTCCCTGATGTATGGTATCTAGGTTAAGTATATGATTTTTTTAAATCAATTATCCAATCAATCAACACAATGACTTTTCAACCCAAACCGACCCAAACATAAAATAAACACTCCCACAAATAATAATAATAATAATAGCACCACCAAATTGAAAATAAAAACTAGTTAAACAGACACATCAAACATAAAGCATAAAAAATAATTTTAGATTGCCTCCCAATTAGTGTTAAGTTTTAGGTCTTCAGCCAGACCATACCTTCGACCACTCATGGTGGTCGAGTAGGATGCTTGCCTACAATTTTATCCTAATTTATTTGTTTCCAATGATCCAGTAGGTCTTTAACTTCATTATATGTTGGCCTAAATATCAATGACTCCACTCAAGCATCTATAGGATCAAGTGGATCACTAACCTTTTTCTTTATTTTAGGCTTCTTTTTCTTTGTTTCCATCTTAATTATTAGATGTTTCTTTTCTTTTAAATCCATCATGTCCTTCAAGTTCACATGCTTATCCTTGTCATACTAAAAACCATTCTCACAAGTGATGTCCGCTTTTACATATAAAAGGAAAAAAAGGAACACACATGTTAGTCACATCTACCTCAAAAAATTTGTCATTAACAAGATAACTAACTGACTTAGAAAATACATCAAAACGTAACTTACGAGTTTCGTAGGTCATGTCAATTGTTCCATCCCGACAGTTGATTTAAGCATTGGCAGTTGCTAAAAATGGTCAACCCAAAATGACCTTCGGTTACTCATTTGTCCTCACTGGTGCATAATCAAGCACCATAACATCCACTGGGTAGTAAACTTCTCCTAACTTGATTATAACATTCCTTACCATCAATCGAGGACATTTCTAAGTCATGTCAGCTAACACCATAATGGTGTTAACTTCCTCTAAAGAACTGAAGTCATACTGAGCATATAACACACCTGAAAAAAATACTAACAACTGCTCTATAATCTAAGAGTTCTCTTTTTATAATCAATTTTCCTACTTTGATTGGAATGATGGGTGCTCCTTGGTAACTATTCAATTGACCCGCATGGTTGTAGCTCCCTTGATTTTTTTCCTTGAGAATACTTGAGCTCCCTTGACCCGCATGGATTTTCAGATATGGCCGGTCTAAAATGGCTATTCATACCTCATACTTGAGCTCTTTGAGGCCTTCTTGGATGATTGACATTATTATTAACCCTACCCTGTTGTTGGTTGATAGGTGGTGCATTCCACCTATACTAATCATTCCCCTAATTGTTATTTCCATTGTGTCCATTACCTCCAGCAAACTTCCCATCCCATGCATCATAATTTGCACCACTATAAGGTTCTTCATTTTTATTCCACTCATCTTCATAATCTTCATCATCCGTGTGAACACTATGCATGCTCACATGATCAAAATCATCTCTTTGATTGAGGTTGTTTTGATTCATGTTATTGTTGGGTGGTGGTTGATTCAGGTTGCTATTGTGGTTGTTATTTGGTGGTATGTGTGGATTTGGGTTTTGATTTTGGTTATTAGGAGGAGGTTTTGGATTTTAAAGTGATTGGTTATATGGGCTATCCATTTGGGTTGAATTAGACGAATGGTTAGCTACTTGATCAATAGCTTGTGAAATTGGTGTAGTTGGTATCCTTGATCGATGCAAAAGACGATTATACCTTGCTGATTTCTCTTTCTTTGGGTCGAATACTAGTGGTGATTTCCTACCCGAATATTGAGTATACATGAAAACTGCCACTTGCACACCGAAAAACACCAATCATAACAAGAAAATAGAAGAAATAAAACAAGAACAAGTAAACAAAATCTAAAACAAATCAAATAACAAATCTTAATAGATTCATTCATCAGAACTTGATTGACTTCCCCTACATCTATTTCTTTTCATATATATATATATACATATATATATATATATATATATATATATATATAATATATATATATATAGATATATATATTTACAACACACTATGAATAAATCTAATAACCCAAAAATGATCACATCTTAATCTTCTAATTTGACTTTATGCAATTAGGATTTGTTCAAAACAAGCATTCCATTCATATTTTCTTTAACATATCGAGACCTATAACAACTCTCTATTATCAATGAATGCCTATATTTTATAACTACTTTTCATGTGAATTTTACATTGTGTTCCCCATTGTCAAATATAGCAAGATCATAAACATTATTTATATTAAGACATGAATGATTTCACTAGACTTATCTCGATCTTCATAGTGATAGAAGCATCAATTAACACATGATTAATATAATCCATTTGGATTTTGCATTAATAATGTTTTTCATAATCAGAAGCAATTACATATTGTGCTAATGACATCTCCACGGTATTGATCAGATGTCATAACCTAGATTCACCTTACATTCTATCTCTAATAGAATTCTCTTTTTGTAAACGCACATACACACTTTGACATGGGTTAAAGTTACAAGTGTACTTGTTATTTAAATTATTACACTACTATGCATATTGTTTGAGGATGAGTTATTGATAACAAACATTTTTCACTCATGGTTCCCGCCTCTATGTTAAATTTGAAATTTACTATGTGCAGTGCAATTCACTAGGGAAACATCGTTTTGGTCTTATTAGATATAAAACAAACCAACATAAACCAAATATAACTGACTAACATCATAAAGCCCCGCCGCTATCACTACAACTATTTTGACCAACAACTTTAACCTTCCAAACTAATTGAGGTTTCGACTAGCTTTTTGAAACTATTCTTTTTTAAATTATGAGTGTTAACCATTTGTTTATCAGCTTTTTTAAAAAATTAAATCATGTTTAGATTGAGCATTTAAAAATTTATTTTTGTCTTTTTAGGAAAACCGTGGTTTTCATAATCATGAAAACTTTTCTTTTCCTGGTTTATTCATTTTCTTTATGACTTAGACAAACAATCACTCTATTAAACCTTATGCGGTTCACGTTTAGAAACTTGAACTTTAACATGAACTTTAACATGTTTTAATTCAACCATTGACTTTTCCTTTTGTTCAACCTTTTATTTAGCCTTTTTTAGGTTCAACAATTGGCTTTGCCAATTTGGAATCACAAGACGCGTACCCTCATCCTTATAAGGTCAGATTTTTATAGATTTTTATTATGTGTCCTTTGAATCAATATTTAAAACCATACCTTTTTATCAACATGACCACATTGATAAGGTATGCTTTTTGAAGTAGACATGAAAGCTTGGAAATTTTCATGCTCATGAACCTGAACCTTTGAGTTTGGTGAAATCAACTTTAAATTATGAAACCTTTTGTTGATTATCATATTTTGTACTTTTCTTGACAAATTTGACTAGTTTAAATTGTTTAATAATATTTAATTGTTCAATTTTAACCATCTTTTCATAAAACATGTTGTTAATTCGATAAGGATTGACATCTCTGATGGGGGAGTCATCATCACAGAACAATATGTAACAACATTTTACTATGTTAAAGATCATAATATCTAGATCAATCATAACACAAACATCACAAGTATATTTGTATTTTTTAAACTTTCAACTCATTATAAATATTAATTTTCTCAATCAACACATCCTTTTGTTCTGGTCTTTTGACTTCCACATTCTCCTCATGTTGACCTTAGTATATACTCTTAGACCTTTCATTTTGGTCAACACTCTCAGATTTTTCACCAGTAATGTCCTTCTTACTATTAACACACTTAGACTAAACATCATCACCATCGGACTTTGAATTCTGAGAATAAACATCACTGACTAGATTCTTAACACTCAACATAATGGGAACATAACTAGTGTTATCATTTTCCTTGGGTGTCAGTGTGTGGTTACCACTCATAAGAGGAAGTATAACATTGAAACCAAGTCATGTTTTTGATACATTAGAAATGTTATAATTGGTAATGTGACTTAGTTTAGTGTAGAAATCTTAAAATACTCAATATCCCTTTGTAACTAAGTCATGGTACTCTAAGACTGTAACACCTGGATATTTTTTATAGGCAAAAAAGAAAGAATAAGAGTGAAGGAAAAGAAAGAAAGGCTATAAAACCCAAGTTGACGGGTTAAAAGTGTCAAAAGGACAAAATGTTTGAAAAAAATAGGTGCAAAAGGTGATGGCCGCCCATGGTGATATTTTCACCTTTGTGCAATCGGGTTTTTAGAGAGAGAAAAAGGTGAAGCTGAAAACTTTCGGATATTTGAAGAACAGGTTGAAGAAATATAATTCAAGGTAAGAATTCATGGTTTTTTGGTGTTCTTAAGTGGCCTTTGCCTCGGTTGTATGCTTATGTGTTGTGTGTTCGTTTATGCGTGTGCTTTGGTGGGTTTTAGGTGTTGAACTTGTAGCAAACGGGTTTTGAAGGAAGTCATACCAAAAAGGCTGTTAAGGTGAGTTATAGAACCAATTTTTTACTAGTTATAAACTGATTTGAGGCTGAAAATACATGTATGACCATTTTTATAAAAATGGGTTTTCACTCGTATGTAAATGTGTATGTGTTTTGCGGGTGGGGTTTGATTTGGGTGTTATCATGGTTATGATTATGCTATAAATGTATGTTTATGGCTTAGAATGTAAGATTTAAGCTTAGAACGTGTTAGATGATGATTGGGGACTGAAATAAGTTGATTAAATGTGAATTAGACTGCCTATGCTCCTAACAGAATAAACTGTCTAAGTGTTGCCATGCGCCTAACAGAATAAACTGTCTAAGTGTTGCCATGCGCCCAGAGTTCATGCGCCCAAATAGTGTCCATTCGCCTAGAATTAGGCTGAAATTTAATAAGTCTCTAGACGCCTAGGAAGCCCATGCGCCCAAGCACTCATGCGCCTATATAGTGCCCATGCGCCTGAAAGTTTCCCATGCGCCTAAGTGTTCCCCATGCGCCTAAAAAGTCATGCGCCTACATAGTGCCCATGCGCCTAAGACTTAGTTTTATTTTCTGATTTTTGGGGAAAAAGTGAAATGTAGGCTTTGACTTGGGATGTTCTCGGGGGTGAAGTAAGTTGACTTTTGATGATGAATGGGGTATGTTATGGTATGCATGATGATTGTTATGTCACGCATGATGGTGCCTTGTATGGTTATGTTTTGTATGTTTAATGAACGAATGATGATAAACGATAATAAGGCTATTATCTATGTGTATGTATGATGTATGATGTATGATCATGTACGATAGTAAAGAAAGGTTTTAAACGAAAGAAAAGTATATTTTATTTTAAAACTAGAACTCACTCAGCAATGCTGACTTTTATGCATTTTCCAGTTGGCAGGTAATGGTTGCTGAGGATGGCACGGGCGGCTACTTGGCTTATTTTGGATGGCATCCATTTTATGTTGCGATAATGTTTTTGCATTGTAATGCGAAGAAACGATATTTTGTAATGAATGTTGTATTATTTTGCAAAAGCAATTATTTATATGAAATGAATGGTTGTATAAATGTTTCCGCTGCAATGTTTTATTAAAGTTTATGTAAATATATGTTTTATGTGTGATGATTGACCAGCTGTGAGCGTCCCGGGAATGGGGCCTTACAAGTTGGTATTAGAGCCAAAGTTTAAGTGAAACGGGTAAATTTTCAAAAGAAACCTAAACTGAAAATAGGACGAAAGGGAAGGGGTGCCAGTGCAACTAGTTGTGTGCCATCAGGTATTTTCTTAATGTTAACCGATATTATGTGCCCATGTTATTTGATCTATGTGCTTTAGTAGATTTAGATACTGATGTAGTCGGGATAGGAAATGCTTGGGGTAAAAAGAGTAAAGTAAGTGGCTAATCATAACTGGCCACTGTAATTAGGGACTTACTATACTTGACATAAACTGAGCTATTCCCTTGAATGACCGTGTTAGTGTTTGAATCATATAGTGTGTTTAGAGAATGGCTGGTGGTATATCGTCAAAGGCTTCACGTGATGGAGGTTGTTGTAGGCGTGGTGCTGGACCACGGGTCACAAGAGGAAGACCTCGAGCTGAGGAGGTGGTTTACGAAGAGCCAGAGACCCCTCGCACGGAGGTTGGGGATGAGAATGCTAACTTGAGAGCCTCAGTGAAGGAGGCTGTTGTGGAGGAAGTGCACCAGGTCATGCAAATGATCTTACCGTCTGTGGTGACCAAAGTGATAAAGGCTGTAAGGGAAAGAAAAAAAAGGAAGAGGAACAGGTCCTCGGAGGACGGGAGCAACTGGAGACTAAGACGGTTCTCTCCGATGATGAGGAAGAGGAAGAAGAGCCTGTGTTGGAGGCGGCATGAGGCTGCAACTACGGGGCATTTCAAAGATGCAAGCCCCCGACCTTTGATGGTAATGGCACTGATGCTGCTGCTCACCGGTGGGTGAGAGAAATGGAGGCTGTACTGGATATTAGTGAGTGCCAAGAGGACCAAAAGGTGAAGTTTGCTGCCCACTCGTTTGTGGACTCGGCTTTGATGTAGAAACTGCCATATGTAAGTCTACTAGGATCTCTGAGATAATAGAAGGTTGTGACGTAGAATTAGAAGGTCACAAGTTTCCTGTTAGACCATTCGTGATGACCTTAGGCGGGTTCGATGTAAACTAGGAATGGATTGGTTGGCGGACTACGAGGCGAACATTGTGTGTCACAAGTAGATGATTCAGTTGACAGATCCTGACGGGAGTTCAGTGACGGTTTACGGTGATCGAGTCTCGACGATCCCCAAAGTGATTTCGATAGCGGTGGCAGGAAAGTGCATGAGGCGTGGATGTAGTGTCTACTTGGCCTATGTGAAAGATGCGGATACGCCGACACCACAACTGTCTGAGGTACCGGTTGTGTTTGACTTTTCGGACATGTTTCCAGAAGATTTACCTGGTGTGCCACAAGACCGCGAGATCGAGTTCCAGATTGACTTGATACCGGTGCCCAACCTGTTGCTAAGGCACCGTATCGGTTGGCTCCAACTGAGATAAAGGAGTTGATAGGGCAATTACAAGAGCTGCTTGATAAGGTATTCATTAGACCGAGTATCACTACTTGGGGTGCTCTGGTCTTATATGTGAAGAAGAAAGACGGTAGCATGAGGAGGTGTATAGACTACCGTGAGCTGAATAAGCTGACAGTGAAGAATCGGTACCCCTTACCGAGAATTGATGATCTGTTTAATCAGCTCCAAGGTGCCAGTTGGTTCTCGAGGATAGACCTTCGATCTGGTTACCATCAGTTAAAAGTTAAGGAGCAAGATATTCCTAAACAGCTTTTCACATGCTTTTTGGACACTATGAGTTTCTCGTTATGTCTTTTGGTTTAACCAATGCGCCAGCTGCTTTTATGGACATGATGAATCGAGTGTGTCGGCCGATGTTGGATAAACCAATGATTGTGTTCATTGATGATATCCTGATTTATTCAAAGAGCGAGAAAGAGCATACCGGTCACATTCAGGATGTTTTGGAGACTTTGAGAAAGGTGAAGTTATATGCTAAGTTCTCCAAGTGCGCGTTCTGGTTGCGCGAAATTCAATTTCTGGATCATGTGGTGAATCCCTTCGGGATCATGGTGGACCCGACAAAGGTGGAGGCGGTGATGTAATGGAAGTCACCAAAGACGCCATCCAAGATTCGTAGTTTCTTGGGTTTGGTGGGCTATTATAGGAGATTCATCCAAGACTTCTCCAAGTTAGCTTCTCCACTAACCAAGTTGACCCGCAAGGATGTGAAGTTTGTATGGGGTCAAGATTAGGAGAAAGCTTTTGAGGAGTTAAAGGTGAGGTTGACTCAAGCTCTAGACTTGTCATTACCCTAAGGGAGCGAGGATTTGGTGGTTTATTCAGATTCTTCCTACTCGGGGTTGGGATGTGTGTTGATGCAAAGAGGAAAGGTTATCGCCTATGCATCCTGACAACTGAAGGTTCATGAGGTCAATTATCCCAGTCATGACTTGGAGCTAGCAGTCGTGGTCTTTGAGTTAAAGATTTGGAGGCACTACCTATACGGGATAAAGTGCACCATATTCACTGACCACAAGAGTTTGAAGTACTTCTTCGAGTAGAAATATTTGAACATGAGGTAGAGGAGATGGTTGGAGCTTATAAAGGATTATGATTGCGAGATCCATTACCATCTGGGCAAAGCCAACATGGTGGCGGATGCCCTTATCCGAAAAGAGAGACCTGAGTCGATTCGGGTGAAGGCTTATCAGTTGGTTATTACATCTAATGTGATTAATGAAGTTAAGGAGTTTCAAGATGAGGCATTGAAGGAATATCATCTTAATTCTGAAAGAATGAGAGGTCTGGTCGTGGAGTTGGGTGAAAACCCACTCGGTCTTAGAACCTGATTCGGACGAATGTGGGTTCCTCGTTTTGGGGATATACGTGGAAAGATTATGGATGAAGCTCATAAAACTCGATACTCTATTCATCTTGGTGCTACGAAGATGTACCAAGAGATGAAGCAAGATTATTGGTGGCCGGATATGAAGCGCGATGTAGCAGAGTATGTGAGTAAATGCCTCACTTGTTTACAAGTGAAGGCCGAGCATCAGAAGCCGTATGGGAAGATCCAACCTTTGGATATACCGGAGTGGAAGTGGGAGCACATCACCATGGACTTTATTACGAAGCTACCGCGCGAGGGTATGATGCTATATGGGTGATAGTTGATCGTTTGACGAAGAGTGCTCACTTCCTACCGATCCGTGAGACATATTCATCCGAGAGGTTGGCCGATCTATTCATTAAAGAGATTGTAACTCTTCATGGTGTCCCAGACTCTATTGTGTCTGATCGTGACACCCGGTTTACATCTAAAATTTGGAAGAAATTCCATGATGCGATGGGGACAAGGTTACATATAGCACCACTTATCATCCTCAGACGGATGATCAGTCGGAGAGGATGATTCAGACGCTAGAAGATTGTTTCGGGCATGCATCATTGATTTTGGAGGAAGTTGGGATGACCACTTACCGTTAGCTGAGTTCTCATATAACAATAGTTATTATGCCAGCATTGGTATGCCCCCTTATTAGATGCTATACGGTAGGAGATGTAGGACACCCGTTTGTTGAGGTGATATTGGTCAGAAGGAGTTGGGAAGTATTGAGGTAATCGAGGCTACGACTGAGAAGCTGGAAAAGATTAAAGCCTTCATGAAGGCAGCCAAAGATAGGTAGAAGTCGTATGCCGACAAGAGACGTAGACCGAATGAGTTCCAGGTGGGTGATAGAGTTATGTTGAAAGTCTCACCTTGGAAAGGTATCATTCGGTTCAGAACGTGGGGCAAGTTGAGCCCAAGGTACATAGGGCCTTTCTGAATCATTGCTCGAGTATGAGAGGTGGCCTATAGATTGGAGCTACCTAGATGAGTTAAGTGGAATTCACCCGACTTTCCATGTATCTCATCTGAGAAAGTGTTTAGCATAAAAGGATATGGTTGTACCACTGGAAGATATCGAGGTGGATGAACAGCTCAATTATATGGAGCAACCAGTGGCGATCATTGATCGTAAGGAGAAGAGGTTAAGGAATAAAGTAGTTCCCCTTGTGCGTGTATGGTGGAAACACAGGAAGGGATCTGCGTCTACGTGGGAAACTGAAGAGGAGATGAGACAGTATTACCCATATTTGTTTGAGGAATAACAGGTTTTGGGGACGAAACCTATATAAGGGGGTGGACTTGTAACACCCAGATATTTTTTATAGGAAAGAAAGAAAGAATAAAAGTGAAAAGAAAGAAAGGCTATAAAACCCAAGTTGAGGGGTTAAAAGTGTCAAAAAGACAAAATGTTTGAAAAAAATAGATGCGAAAGGTGATGGCTGCCCATGATGATTTTTTCACCTTTGTGCAATTGGGTTTTTAGAGAGAGAAAGAGGTTAAGCTGAAAACTTTCAGATATTTGAAGAACAAGAAGAAGAGACTGAATTCAAGGTAAGAATTCGTGGTTTTGTGGTGTTCTTAATTGGCCTTTGCCTCGTTTTTATGCTTATGTGTTGTGTGTTCTTTTGTGTGTGTGTTTTGGTGGGTTTTAGATGTTGAACTTGTAGCAAATGGGTTTTGAAGGAATTCATACCCAAAAATGCTGCTAAGGTGAGTTCTAGAACATCTTTTTTACTTGTTTTAAACTGATTTGGGGCTGGAAATAAATGTATGAACATTTTTATAAATATGGTTTTTCACCTGTGTGTAAATGTGTATGTGTTTTGCGGGTGGGGTTTGATGGGTGTTATCATGGTTATGATTATCCTATGAATGTGTTCCTATGGCTTAGAATGTAAGATTTAAGCTTAGAACATGTTAGATGATGATTGGGGACTGAAATAAGTTGATTTAGTGTGAATTAGACTGCCCATGTACCTAAATAGTAGCCCATGCGCCCAACAAAATAAACTGTCTAACTGTTCCCATGCTCCCAAAGTTCATGCGCCAAAATAGTGTCCATGCGCCAAAATAGTGTCCATGCGCCTAGAATTAGGCTGAAATTTACCAAGTGTCCAGACGCCTAGGAAGCCCATGCGCCCAGGCACTCATGCGTCTGCATAGTGCCCATGCACCTGAAAGTTTCCCATGTGCCTAAGTGTTCCTCATGCGCCTGAAAGGTCATGCGCCTGCATAGTGCCCATGCACCTAAGGCTTAGATTATTCTTTTGGGGAGTAAGTGAAATGTAGGCTTTGACTTGGGATGTTCCCGGGGGTAAAGTAAGTTGACTTTTGATGATGAATGGGGTATGTTATGGTATGTATGATGATTGTTATGTCACATATGATGGTGCCTTGTATGGTTATGTTTTGTATGTTTATGTTCCTTATTATGTACATTTATTTTCCATGGTTTTATGTTGAATGTTGATGGATGAAATGAGAAGTATTATGTAAGTAAAGTGGAAGATAATGAAAAGAGGAACGTAATTAAAGAATGCATGCATTAATGAACGAACAAATGTAAGAAAGTCTTGCAAGCAATGTATGGAGGTTCACACCCAATGAAGGGTGTTAGCTCAACTGTGTGCAGGTTAGCTACCCCGAAAGGATGCACACTGGGGTCTAATCCTTGTGATTGGCCATTTGTATGGGATCCTTGCCACTTTTCGCAGGTACTAGAGTCAGCTTCGTGCATAATGTTCGAGGTCTTTGATAGACGTTATGCCTAGTAACCAGCTTCGTGCACAATGTTCAGGGCATAGCGTATGGCATTGATCCGGAATGAAAGAGAAAAGATTGTGATGAGTGTACTTGCCCTAGGTACTGGAGTCAGCTTCGTGCATAATGTTCGAGGTCTTTGATAGACCTCAGGCCCAGTAACCAGCTTCGTGCATAATGTTCGGGGTACTGTACATGTCATCGGAAGTAATGAGCATATGAAAGATAAGTAAGAAAAATTACGAATGAAACTGAATGATAATGATGAGGTACGATGATGAACGAACGGAAGTTAATGAACGAATGATGATAAATGATAATATGTTATTACCTATGTGTATGTATGATGTTTGATCACGTATGGTAGTATCTGTAAGGCCCTATTCCCGGGACGCTTACAGCTGGCCAATCATTGCTCATAAAACATATAATTACATTAACTTGAAATAAACGTTGTAGCAGAAACATTAAAAACAACATTTTCATTAAAAAAATTTTTGCAAAATTATACAACATTCGTTACACAATTTCATTTGTTCGCATTACAATGCAAAAACATTAAACAAAAGAATGCCATCCAAAATGCCAAGTAGCTGCCCCGCGCCATCCTCAGCAATGCTCACCTGCCAACTGGAAAAATACATAAAAAGTCAGCGTTGCTGAGTGAGTTCTAGTTTTATAAAGACATTGCATTACCTTCCCTTTGTTAAAACATTTTCATTACTATCGCACGTGATCACACATTATACATACATCAAGGTAATAATTATTATCTTCATCATCGTTCGTTCAGTACATTTCGCACGTTCGGACATATCACACATATCACACATATCACACGTATGGAATGGTCACTAGGACAAACTCCCCCTGTGTGTGTGAACTCTTATAGGTTCGCCAAGATCGCATGTTGTATGACACACAGTAATTAGGAAATCACACGTTATTAGAGCAGTCACCAAGACTGAACTCTTACTTTGTGTATGAACCCCTTATGAGTTAGCCAAAATCGCACGTTGTAGATACGCACAGTTGGACACTCCCCCTGTGTGCGTGAACTCTTATGGGTTTGCCAAAATCGTACGCTGTACACACACAAGGCAACAACTCCCAAAGAGTTGTTAACCTCCCTTCAGTTGCTTGCAAGGCTTTTCATTCATTCATTTATTATGTTCCACTTTCATTATCTTAAATCTTTCACTTCGTTAAGATAATACTTTACGTTCATTAACAATATCAAAACACGTAAAGTCACATCATTATACGTAATAAGGAACATAACAGAACATAACTTGCAATCATACATAAACATAACATCATCAATCGCACATTATCAATAACACATTATCATTCATGCCTATCACATCATCTATGACCTAAAAAAGTCAACTTACATAGCCACTGGGAACTCCCAAGTCAAGGCCTACATCTACCCATTTCTCTGAAATTCAGAAAATAAACTAAGTGTTCAGCCGCATTAACTTTTGTTCACCCACATTTTTCCATCCGCATTAACTTTTGTTCATCCGCGTTAACTTTTGTTCATCCGCATTAACTTTTGTTCATCTGTATTAACTTTTGTTTATCCACATTTGTCCATCCGCATTAACTTTTGTTCATCTGCATTAACTTTTGTTCATCCGCATTAAGTTTTGTTCATCTGCATTTGTTCATCCGGATTAACTTTTGTTCATCCGCATTAGTTCATCTGCATTAGTTCATCTGCATTAACTTTTGTTCATCCGTATTAACCTTTGTTCATCCGCATTAACATGTTCATACATGCATTTCCAGCCCCAAAATCAGTTAAAACATGTAAAAAGGGGTTCTAGAACTCACCTTTGCAGCTATTTGGGTAAGACTTCTTGAAACCCATTTGTAAATTGAGCTCAAACACCGAAAACCCACCAAACACACACAATCGAACACACACAACATACATAAGCACACAGCCGAGGATGAAACCAGTTAAGAACATCTTAAACACATGAATTCTTACCTTGAATTCGATCTTCTGCTCTTGTTCTTCTTCAAAACCCGAAAAATCTACACTTTCTCTCTCTAGAATCCATAAGCAGAAAGGTGATGGGCAAGTGTGGGCGGCCTTCACCTTTTACACCCACGTTTTCAAAAATTTTGTCCTTTTGACACTTTTTACCCCTTAACTTAGGTAATATATCTTTTCTTTCTTTTCTTCACTTTATTCTTTTGTTTGAGTTTTCTTAACATAACCGGGTGTTACAAGTCCACCCCCTTATGTAGGTTTCGTCCCCGAAACCTGTTATTCCTCGAACAAATGTGGGTAATGCTGTCTTATTTCTTCCTCAGTCTCCCACGTAGACTCAGATCCCTTCCTGTGCTTCCACTGTACACACACAAGAGGAACTATTTTCTTCCTTAACTTCCTCTCTTTACGATCAATAATCTCCACCGGTTGCTCCACATAATTGAGTCGTTCGTCTACCTCGATATCCTCTAGTGGGACAATCATATCCCCGTCTGTTAAACACTTTCTAAGATGAGACACATGGAATGTCGGATGAATTCCACATAACTCTTATGGTAACTCAAACCTATAGGCTACCTCTCCTACTCGAGCAATAATTCAAAAAGGCCCTATGTATCTCGGCTGAATATGGTGCACTTCATCTCGTATAGATAGAGTCTCCATATCTTTAACACAAAGACCATGGCTGCTAGCTCCAAGTCAGGAGTGGGATAATTGACCTCATGAACTTTCAAACGTCGGGATGCATAGGCTATAATCTTTCCTTTCTGCATCAACACACATCCTATCCCCGAGTAGGAACCATCAGAATAAACCCCCAAATCTTCGCTTCTACATTTGCCGGGACCACCATAATCCCACCGAGATTTACCACATGACCTAAAAACTAAACCTCGCGTAACCAGAATGCGCACTTGGACAATTTGGCATACAACTTCTCCATTCTCAACGTCTCCACACCTCCTGAATGTGACCGGCATGCTCTTCCTTGCTCTTTGAATAAATCAGGATATCATCGATAAACACGATCACTGATTTATCCAACATCGACCGACACACTCGATTCATCAGGTCCATAAAAGCAGCTGGCGTGTTGGTCAAACCAAAAGAAATAACAAGAATATCTCGCTCCTTAACCTTCATCTGATGGTAGCCAGATTGAAGGTCTATCCTCGAGAACCATCTAGCACCTTGGAGCTGATCGAATAGGTCATCAATTCTCGGTTAGGGGTACCGATTCTTCACTGTCAACTTATTCAGCTCATGGTAGTAAATACACATTCTCATACTACGGTCTTTATTATTCACGAACAAGACCGGAGCACCCGAAGGAGAGATACTCGGTCTAATGAACCCCTTATCAAGCAGCACTTGCAATTGCTCCATCAACTCTTTCATCTCAGTCGGAGCCAATCGATAGGGTGCCTTAACTATAGGTTGGGCACCGGGTATCAAGTTAATCTGGAACTCGATTTCACGGTCAGGTGGCACTCCTAGTAAGTCTTCTAGAAACGCATCTGGAAAGTCACACACAACCGGTACATCAGACAGTTGTGGTGTTGGCGTATCCACATCCTTCACGTAGGCCAAGTAGGCACTACTTCCACGCCTCATGCACTTTTCCGCCACCGCCATCCAAATCACTCTCGGATTCGTAGTGACTCGATCACCACAAACCGTCACCATACTCCCGTCAGGCGCTGATAACTGAATCATATTCTTCTGACACATAATATTCGCCTCGTAGTCCGCCAACCAATCCATTCCTAGGACTACATCAAACCCGCCTAATGTCATCACAAAGGGTCTAACAGGAAACTTGTGACCTTCTAGTTCTATGTCACATCCTTCTATCATCTCAGAATTCCTGGTAGACTTACCTATGGCAGTTTCTACATCGAAGGGCGCATCTACACTCCTCCTACTAACAGGCAGCTTAGCACAGAAAGCAGCAGAAATAAAACTTTTACTAGCACCATAATCGAATAACACAGAGGCTAAAGTTTGGTTTACTAGAAACGTAACTGACACAACATCGGGGTCCATCCTAGCCTCCTCCTGCGTCATCGTGAATGCTTTGGCACTTGCCATCTGCCCTTTTCCTCCAGTCTTCTTTGCTCCCAAACTTTTAGCCCTTGGCTTCTTGCAATCCCTGCTCACATGGCCACTTTCCCCACAGTTGTAACACCTCACAACCCCACATTCTCTAGCCACATGACCGGGCTTCCCACACTTATAGCAGATTTTCGATCCCCATTTGCATTCCCCCAAATTCTCTTTCCCGTATTTACCACATCTCTTCATCCTTACACCAAATGTGACCACACGCCGGTCACCCACCTTCGCCACCTTCTTGTTTGGAGCAGCTCCGCTGCATCCAAACCGTTTCCCATTCCAGTTTTGGTCTCCACCACCTTTCTTGCTGTCTTCAGTCACCACCACTGTTCTTTCATCATACAATCTCCCTGCCAAATCAACCGCGACCTAAACATGCTCGGTCGGGCAGTGATCATGTGCCTACAGACATCCACTGGCAAGCCCTGAATGTACCTCTTAATCTTTCATGACAGAGGCGTCACTTGATCCGGAACCAAACGTGCCATCTCGTTGAACTTGGTGGTGTATTGTTGATGTGTCATTGTTCCCGCCTCCGGCTACAGGAATTCCCTTTCCACTTTATCCATTTCCTTGTGAGGACAAAACTCCTCAATCACCAACTTTTTCAACTCAGACCAGCTCATTCTACCAATTTCCTGACTACCTTCGGTTTGGACTATATTGTCGCACCAACATAGAGCCGAGTCCACAAACGAGTGGGCAGCAAATTTCACCTTCTAGTCTTCTCGGCACTCGCTGATATTCAGAACAACTTCCATTTCCCTCACCCATCAGTGAGCAGCAACAGTAGTGCCATTACCATCAAAAGTAGGGGGCTTACACCTTTGAAATGCCCCGTAGTTACAGCCTCGTGCCGCCTCCGGCGCAGGCTCTTCTTCCTCCTCCTCTTCATCATCGGAGAGAACCGCTTCAGTCTCGGGCTGTCTCCTTTCGCCCGTAGGTCTACTCCCTTCCTTCCTCTCCCCTTCACGTACAACCTTTATCACTTTAGTCATCACAGATGGTAAGATCGTCTGCATGACCCGGTGAACTTCTTACACAACAGCCTCCTCCTTTACTGAGGCTCTCAAATTAGCACTCTCATCTCCGCCCTCCGGATGAGGGGTCTTGGGTTCTTCATGAACCACCTTTTCGGCTCTAGGCCTTCTTCTTGTAGCCCGTGGTTCAGCACCACGACCTCCACCACGTGAAGCCTTAGATGATCTACCACCAGCCATCCTGTAACACACACTATAAGAATCAAACACCAACAGGTCATTCAAGGGAACAACTCAGTTTATGTCAAGTATAGTAAGTCCCTAATTACAGTTGTCAGTTGTGATTAGCCACTTACTTTACTCTTCATACTACAAGCATTACCTATCCTAACTACATCAGTATCTAAATCTACAAACGGCACATAAACCACATAACATGCGCATGTAATACCGGTTAACATTACGAAAATACCTGATAGCACGCAGCTACTCGGACTGGCATCCCTTCCCTTTCCGTCCCATTCTCAGTTTAAGTTAAGGTTTATTTTGAAAATTTACCCGTTTCCCTTAAACTATGGCTCTGATACCAACTTGTAAGGCAACGTTCCCGGGACACTTACAATTAGCCAATCATTGCTCATAAAATATATAATTACATTAACTTGAAATAAATGTTGCAGCGGAAACATTAAAAACAACATTTTCATTAAAAATGATTTTGCAAAATAATACAACATTCGTTACACAATTTCATTTGTTCGCATTACAATGGAAAAAAATTAAACAAAAGAATGTCATCCAAAATACCAAGTAGCTGCCCCGTGCCATCCTCAGCAATGCTCACCAGCCAACTAGAAAAATGCATAAAAAGTCAGCATTGCTGAGTAAGTTCTAGTTTTATGAAGACATTGCATTACCTTCCCTTCGTTAAAATATTTTCATTACTATCGCACGTGATCACACATCATACATACATCAAGGTAATAATTATTATCTTCATCATCGTTCGTTTAGTACATTTCGCACGTTCGCACATATCACACATATCACATGTATGGAGTGGTCACCAGGACAGACTCCCCCTGTGTGTGTGAACTCTTATGGGTTCGCCAAGATTGCACGGTGTATGACACACAATAATTAGGAAATCGCACGTTATTGGAGTAGTCACCAAGACTGAACTCTTACTGTGTTTATGAACCCCTTATGAGATAGCCAAAATCGCACGCTATAGATACGCACACAGTTGGACACTCCCCCTGTGTGTGTGAACTCTTATGGGTTAGGAAAAATCGCACGCTGTAGACACACACAAGGTAACAACTCCTAAGGAGTTGTGAACCTCCCTTCAGTTGCTTGCAAGGCTTTTCATTCATTCATTCATTATGTTCCGCTTTCATTATCTTAAATCTTTCACTTCGTTAAGATAATACTTTACGTTCATTAACAATATCAAACCACATAAAGTCACATCATTATATGTAATAAGGAACATAACATAACATAAGTTGCAATCATACATCAACAAAACATCATCAATTGCACATCATCAATCACACATCATCATTCATGCCCATCCGGATTAACTTTTTTTCATTCGCATAACATCATCAATCGCACGTAAAGTCTCATTCGCATTAACTTTTGTTCATCCGCATTTGTCCATCCGCATTAACTTTTGTTTATCCGCATTAACTTTTGTTCATCTGCATTAACTTTTGTTCATCTGCATTTGTTCATCCACATTAACTTTTGTTCATCTGCATTTGTCCATCCGCATTAACTTTTGTTCATCCGCATTAACTTTTGTTCATATGCATTTGTTCATCCGTATTAACTTTGTTCATCCACATTAACTTTTGTTCATCCGCATTTGTTCATCCGCATTAACTTTTTTTCATCCGCATTAACCTTTGTTCATCCGCATTAACAAGTTCATACATGCATTTCCAGCCCCAAAATCAGTTAAAATATGTAAAAAAGGGGTTCTAGAACTCACATTTGCAGCTCTTTGGGTAAGACTTCTTCAAACCCGTTTGTGAATTGAGCTCAAACACCTAAAATCCACCAAATACACACAACCAAACACACACAACATACATAAGCACACAACTGAGGATGAAACTAGTTAAAAACATCTTAAACACACGAATTCTTACCTTGAATTCGATCTTCTGCTCTTGTTCTTCTTCAAAACCCGAAAACTCTGCACTTTCTTTTTCTAGAATCCACAACCAGAAAGGTGATGTGCAAGAGTGGGCAACCATCACCTTTTACACCCACTTTTTCAAACATTTTGTCCTTTTGAAACTTTTTACCCCTTAACTTGGGTAATATATCTTTTATTTCTTTTTCGTCATTTTATTCTTTTGTTTGAGTTTTCTAAAAATAACCGGATATTACAGTATTGAAAGGTTTTAAACGAAAGAAAAGTATATTTATTTTAAAACTAGAACTCACTCAACAACGCTGACTTTTATGCATTTTCTAGTTGTCAGGTAATGGTTGCTGAGGATGGCACGGGCGGCTACTTGGCTTATTATGGATGGCATACATTTTATGTTGCGATACTGTTTTGGCATTGTAATGCGAACAAACGATATTTTGTAATGAATTTTGTATTATTTTGCAAAAGTGATTATTTATATGAAATGATTGGTTGTATAAATGTTTCCGTTGTAATATTTTATTAAAGTTAATGTAAATATATGTTTTATGTGCGATAATTGACCAGCTGTGAGCATCCCGACAATGGGGCCTGACAAAGACTCAGCAAATTCTATACACTTCTTATCATATTTCTCATAAGCAGCATCTACATGCATTTTCTACTTACTAACTTTTATTATCAAATTATGTATATGTTGGTCCAAACAGATCGAATCACAGTACACTTGATTGAATGTATCATTCAATATCAATAGCAAACTCATAATAAACATTTGATGATGAAAAATAGACCAAAAGTATTCAATAATAAACAAATAAAATCCAATACAATCAGTATAACAAGAGCTCAATGATATTTCATTAAAATTTCAGCTTACTGAATAGACTTGCAACAAAGATCAAGCGAATTAGGGTTTTGCAAGCTTGATTACAATGAAAGAAACGAATTCTACATATAGAGTTGATAGTTTCGCTGACAGTTTCCCTATCAGCAAAAATATCATGCCCAAGCTTAGTTTCGTCCGGCTGTGAAACACAGTTTCGCGGGTTGAAACAAGACTGCTGACTATTATAGTTTCGCTTATAGTTTCCCTAGGCAGCAAAACACAAACACCTAATATACTTACAAAAGTAAACTAAAATTTGAAATATTACATTTAAAAATAAACAAAAACTAATCTAAGGTGAGTCCAATCTAATCTTGATCTTCAATACTCCCCCTAGGTTGGACCTCACCGACTGGATCATCTTCGTTTGGTGCACCTGCTCTAGTATCTTCTTCAGCCTTAGACCTGCCTTCAGCTTCGGCTCTTACTGCAATCATATCTTCACCATGTGCACTAGCTCTTTCAAATTGTCTAGTCAGATCCTACACATCCATCCTTACCTTATTCGCCTCATGAATCCTTTTAGCTAACTCTCTCACTTTAGCTCTAACCTCTCGGGCTTTGTTGGCAACCTCCATGAATAGGCTTGACTCTTTCCTTGTTTCTGCCCCTGCCCGAGCCTTATTATGGTTTTCACACAACACCAACAAATCTTAATCATAAAACGAAAATACTTCCATATGATCAAAAAGTCTCGGTTCAGCTCCATCCTTAATCCTAACCACCGCCTCCCCTGTGTTGTAATCGTAAAACCACTTTTCAATATTCTCAATCCTTTGGGGGAGGGGATCAAGGAGCCTTACTATACTCACTATCTTCGGAGGCTTCACACTTATCATAATCCAACCCTTTCATGTCTCCCAATACTTGTCCTTTTTGGACCTCCTCCTTTCCGCCTTCATGTATCCAAAGGAATCAAAATTTTTGTTTCGTCCTTACTTAATCTCCTCTTCCAATAGTTTGGCTTGCTCACTAAGGTGGGAATCTATCTCTTTATCCTTCACAAACCAATCATCCTCTTCAAGCTCAAACACATCACCATCAGTTTAGCCCTTCTTGGCCACATATGTCAGGGTGTCGTTCATCAACTTGATAGTATTCGGGCTCAGAAACATAATCCATTGGTTGTTCATCATCCTCCTTCTCATTAATCATGCTTCTCACCACTGTCTTCTGATCTCCTCACCATCCAAATCAGTATCAATATTTATTCCCATGTTTAAAAATCCCGCTTCAATCACCTCCTCCTCATGTTCTTCAGTCTCTTTTCTAACAGTCTCATATTTAATCTCATCATCATCTTACACCTGAACCTCCTGTAGTAGCTTCTACTACACCACTTGTGCCCTCTCCTACTTTGGAAGAGGTATCCACATTCAAGAATGGGTACCTTGACATATCACTAAGATCATCTAACTTAGATTGAGTTAGCTGATTAGGCAGGCCGACTGCAACCTTAAGTTCGTTCACCTAAGTCAGCAATCTCTTGATCAAATTATACTAATCCACTCATTTGCCAGAGATGACTTGAGGTTCCTAATAACATCATCATCCAAGTTTCCCCTCTCTTCTCTCCTCTGAGGCTTAATAATGTTTAATGCTTATGCTTTGTTCTCCTTTCAGACTCACCCAAATCAGCCTTTTTCTTTGATCATTTCTCCTTGTCAGCTCTTAACGCTTACTCCACCTCATCTATCTCCTCCTCAAAGTCATAATCTGTCTCCTTTGCATATCTCTTCCTCTTTTTTACCAACTCAACCTACTTTTCCCTTGTCTCCTCAACATGCTTATTATCAACCTCTATCTCCCTCTTGATGTAGTTGCACCTTGCGGCTGGATACATGTTATCCTATAGATGAGTGATCTTCCCACTAAAGTCATGCCTAATGGCAGAGCAGTCAACAAATATTCTAGTATTCATCTAAACCAGTCTTTTGATTTCTCCATGTCTAGGCACATAGGGAATAAGATCATCTATCAGCATCTGGAGAAACCATGGGTATAACAACCACTTATCACTCTTCAGCGCCATCATATTCTCGACCATACAATCAAAAATTATCTTAGCTATATTGGCCTTTTGCTCTCTACTAAATATAATCATCACCTTGGCCCGGTCTAAGTTTAGCCCATCTGATCCTCCCTTTCGATGATCAAAACACATGATGAAGACGTGAGCTATGTATCTCCACTCCTTGGACAAGAAAGATTTCTTAATTTCTTTCCTTGTCCCGAAAGGAGGACCCCCATGCCCTATACTCCTGAAGGCCTCAAACACCTCCTAATAAGATAACTCCATTTCATGTTCGTAATCTTCTTATAGTCTTAGTACCCGTGCAGTGACCTCTACAGTGATGGAGATGTCAATCTCTAAAACCCTAGCTACAATCCTTTCAGAATTAGCTCTTGTTTCATACTCAGCCGATCTCCAGAAGTCTCGGATATGCAGATCATATATAGTTAGAGAGGGAGAGATTGCATAAGCTATTGGTGAGCTTGGAGCCAACGAATACAGTCGCGAAATCCCGCAACCTTTGGATTCCTATCATTAAGAATGGCTATTATGTTGTTCCGCTCATCAAATTTCAGCTTGGCCATTTATCTAAAAGGAAGTAGGTGAAACACGTTAGAAAGTTGTAACATAATAAATAATAAAGACTAACAATTAAAAATAAAATAATTAAAGAAAAATTAAATTAATTTTCGTTGGCCGAAAGTATAATTTCGCTAGTCGCAAGTATAATTTCGCTAGTTGAAACAGCAGTTTCGGCAAGCAAAAGTGCGATTTCGGAAAAGATTCACTTGTAGTTTCGGCCGACCGAAAAAGTAGTTTCAACACGCGAACTATAGTTTCAGCAATGCAAAACTGAGTTTTGACAAGCAAAACTATCAAGTTCGCTCGGGCAGCATAACTTCACAGTTTCGCTGAAAATCATAGAACCTAGTTCAGTTTCGCTGAAGGCATCTGTACGTTCGCAGTATGAACTGCGAAGGTACCGAAGTGTCAAAATCTAATAGGTTCATAAATGATGATTAAACTATTAACGAGGGTTTGCAATAGACACCTAACATTTAAAAGATCATCAAACACATAAAAAACTACACAAGAAATTAGAATTGCTAGAGAGGTGACATTTTAGGGCGCAAGGTCAAAAACAAATTAATGTGCGAAAATGTGCATTCAATTTCACATTACACAATTATATAGCATATAGTTTTGCTGACAGCAAAACTATAGTTTCGCCCTGTAAGAATTTGGATCAGAATGAATCTGAGATGAGCGAATGAACACGAATCTATAGTTTCGTTGTGCGAAACTACTAGCAAATCTATAGTTTCGCTGAGACCCAAAAACTAAAAATTTCTACATCTTTTAAATATTTAACTATTTTAAAAATAATTTAAGATAAAGACAAAAAGAAAAAGAAACAAAAATAAAGAAAAACCAAAATTACCCCACAAGACCTAACAAAATTTCATAAAATTAAAATGAAAGAGAAAGTAAAGAAAAATAAAAGGATATAGAGATACGATAAACTGAAGAGATCTTCTGGAAAATCATAGTTTGGCGGGATTGATGATATACTTGTCCTTTTAAACCCATGCCTTCTTCTTTCCAACAAGTGAATTGCATCTTCTATTATCATTTTTTTGGTTTGTTGAAAGAAAACTTGAATGACTTAGTCCCTACAAACATTTGGCAATGAAACTCATCCTATCCTCATGATATTTGAAAAAAAAATGACAAACTCTGCTTGATTATTCTATGGTGAACACAACAAGGATTTTTTCAAAAGAAGCATAGACCTTATAAATCTCAAATGATGAGAGTTCCAGGTTTATACTCACGTTTAACAAAGGATATCATCAATTGAGCTTAATAGATGAGAGCTTTAGGTCTATACTCACGTATAACAAAAAAGATCATCATAACATGCTACTGAGAGCTCCAGGTCTATACTTACGTATAATAGAGGAGATCATCACTCCAGGTTAATGTTCACACATAGCAAAGTAGATAAGCACGTAATAATATATAGAAAGGAGCTTCTTTGATACAAAAGGAACTAGCAAGTAGCACTTTTTGATAATATGGGTAGGGGATTTGTCAAAAGACTCACCAAAGAAGAGATATCACGTTCTCAATCCATTTTGGACAAGGACTTGAAACTTTATGAAGCCTAAAAATGTCAAGGGGATAATACAAATCAATAACCTTCTTATCCTATTACTTAGCCACAGGATCACTGTTCTACTTCGCATTCTAGCTGAGCCTATCATGCATATCCCAACACAAGACCATTGACCTCCTTCAAATCTTTAATGCAACAAACACTTTTATTTTGGAGAATTCTGTAATAACGACAAGAAAACATTATTATTCTCCCCTAAAATTTCTACGAATATGCAAGATTGGAGAAAATTATAAGTAACAAAATACTATTATTATTTTTTTATGTAAAATAATGAAAGGCTATGGAGCCTATAATTAAAAAGAATAACAAAGAAAGAGAACAAGATAGGATTATCTACAAAAATTACATGAGACAATATGAAAACGTGTTTTAAAATGATATCAATCCTAACATGGAGATCAGTTGATAAAAACGAGGTTTACCGAACATTTTAGTGAAAAGATTAGCCTTTTGATTTTTAGTGTCAATATGAATAATATCAATAAACCCTTTTTCTGAGCATCACGGATTGCATGAATCCTTGTCTCGATGTGCTTAGTACGAGAATGGTGAATTGGATTCTTTGCAATTCCAATGGCTGCTTCATTGTCATAAAATAGAGCATGGAGAAAGTTGATTCCATAGCCAATCATCTAATGTTGTATCCATAACACTTGTGAGCAACAACTTCAAGCAGCAATATACTTTACCTCTCCCGTGAAGCAGCAACACTTGTGAGTAGTCTGTTTCTTGCTCTGCCAGGATACCAGACAATTTCCCAGATATTGACATCCTCCGGTGATATATTTTCTGTTTAACCTGCAACCATTAGAATCACTATTAGAATAAGCATGTAAATCAAAATTCCCACCATAAGAATACCTAAGACCTAAACGAGAGGAGCCTTTAAGATAACAAAAGATCCGTTTTACTGCCTTCTCATGAGACTCTTTAGGGTCAGATTGGTATCAAGCACAATATCCAAACAAAGGTGATATCTGGATGACTTGTAAAATAAATTAGGGAACCGATCATGGATCTGTACAAATGTGGATTAACAAATTTCCTGTTCTCATCTAGAGTGAGGCATTTTTGAGCTATGAATGGGGTTAATTCAGAAGAAGCATCATCCATCTTGAATTTCTTTAGGATCTCTTTGACATACTTCTCCTAGTGAATAAGAATTCCTTTAGGCTTCTGCTCAACTTGCAGACCCAAGAAAAAGCACATCTCCCCTATCATGCTCATTTCAAAGCGACCTCGCATAACCTCTCAAATTCCCAACACAGCTTTGGATTGGTGGAGCCAAAAATAATATCATCAGTGTAGACTTGTACAATTAACATCTCACCATTCCCCTCCTTTTTGAATAAAGTCATATCAATGGTGCCACGAGAGAAACCATTTCTTAGAAGATATTGTGTTAGAGTCTCGTACCAGATACGAGGAGCTTGATGTAAACCATAGAGAGATTTCTCAAACTTATATACTTTGTCAAGAAAGTCGGGATCCTCAAACCCTGGTGGTTGACACACATATATCTTTTCATCAATGTCTCTGTAAGGAAAGGCACATTTAACATCCATCAAATAGGCTTTGAATTGATTGTGTGCAGCATGAGCCACAAAGATCCTGATTGCTTCAAGATGGGCTACGGGAGCAAAGACTTCCGTGTAATAAATCTCTTCTTCTTGGGCAAATCCTTGAACCACCAAACGAAATTTATTCCTCAACACAATGCCATAATCACCGGGTTTGTTCTTAAACACCCATTCTGTGCCTATTGGGCATTTTTTGGAGGGAGATCAACAAGCGTCCACACCTTGAGTTTCCTAAACTATTGAAGCTCCAATTGCATGGATTCAACCCAGCATTGTCCTGAAGAGCTGCATGAACATTCTTTGGGATAGTTTGGGATATAAAACAAGAGAATAAACACACATTTATCAAACCAGATTGACTCCACGTCAAATAGGAGGTGGGTTTGTTTGGTTTGAACATAGGCTCAAACATGATTTGAAGGGTCCTAGCTACATCATGCGTTCAATAAACAATCTGGAAAGGAAAGTTGCAAGGATGACAAAAGGAGAGCGCTTTCCTGCACTTAAAAATAAATAAAAAAGGACCTAAGAGAAGAGCGTCTTCTCTTAGCTTTCTTCCTCCCGCGCCCGCTGCCGTTCGGCCCGCGTTAGAGGGGAATAAAAATGGAGAGAGAAAGAGTAGATGGATTCTATCCCCTATATCGAACACTCATTCCTATCTATCAGTAATTGATCTATTATGTTATCATGAGGATGATCCTTCACTGTTTTAAAATTAGTGGTTAAAGGTAATAAATTAGATTTAGGTGGGCTAATGGATTAAGGTTGTGTAGATAGTGGTGAAGAAGATAGTTGAATAGGTTCAACAAGTGAGAGTGATGGAAAAGTTTGAGATGAGGTAGAGGTTGGTGTCGAAGGAAGATGTTGAAACAAGTGGGGGTGGAATGTAAAATGATGAAGAAGAAGATAAAATGTCAATTAATGGTGTATTGTCAGATGATGAATTGGGAGGGGCTTGAGAAACAGGATGGACATAAGGTAATTGATCTGGAGGAATAATGTTCATTTGAACATTGTAGAAGGATGCATCATCATATAAAACTAGAAGATTTAAGGAGTTGAAAATAGTATTTGAGTCAAAGAACCAAGTAGGTTCATTCTGAACATTAGAAGAATTAGATTCTTGCCGGTCAACATAAAGTGACTCCTACACAATATGTGTTCTCTTGTTATACACCTAATAAGCTTTCTGAGAGGATGAATAACCAATGAAGTAAAACTCATCTTCTGTGCATGAGTTTTTAACAAGGTAAACGAGCATCCGAATGGACAAAAGAAAATAATCAAAGGCTACTTTTATGAAATAGTTCATAAGGAGTCTTCATTTTATCCTTCACGATCAAAACTCGATTAAGTACATATGATGCACAGTTCATCGCTTCCGCCCATAAGATAATTAGCAAACAGATTCGATCAACATGGTGCGAGCGGCTTCGAAAAGAGTGTGATTCTTTCTTTTAGCAACACCGTTTTGCTGAGTTATTCTAGCAGCACTAAACTGTCTCAAAATTCCTTTACTTGCACAGAAGGAATCAAAGATGTGATTTCTAAACTCGATACCATTGTCACTTTGAATAGCCATTACCTTCCTCTTGCTTATCATTTCGGTTGAAGAATTAACTTCTACAGCTCTTTAGGAACTTCTCCTTTATGTGCTAGAAATCTCACCCATGAATACCTTGATAAGTCATCTATAACAACAAGGAAAAAAGATTTCTTCGCAATGGATTTAATGCTGATTAGGCCAAACAAATCAATATGTAACAACTCGAGGGGATTAGAAATGCTATTTTCAAGTTTTGGTTTATGGGGTTTCTTATGTTGTTTTCTTTGGCATAGGACATGCAATTTTTCAACAACATAAAAGTCTTTTAATGGTAATCCCCTAACAAGATAGTTTTTAACTAATTTGTTAATATTTTTTAAATTAACATAGCCCAATCTGCAATGCCTCAAGAAAGATTCAAAAGTGGAAGCTTTAGATAGAAGGCAGATGACACTAGACGTTGACTCTTGATCCCATGTCAAGAAGATATGTATCATTCTTTCTTGGAGCTCGCATGAGCACCATTTCCTCAGGAACAACAAACCTGGGTTTCAGAAATAAACATTCATTAGAGAGAAAAAGAACCAGGATGTGTTTATCACAAATCTGAGAGACACTCAAAAGATTGAATGCGAGCTCTGGCACAAAATTGACTTTCTCTAGTGTAAGGGATCCATTTCAGACCAAGCCTTGACCAATCATTTTACCATATTTCTTGTCTCCAACAAACGCGATATACCCTCCATTGATAATGCGATAAATTGTCAACAGGTCCTTCAACCCTATCATATGTTTGGAGCATCCACTATCAACATGCCAAACACTATGTATAGCTTTAGTGAATGACTCCTGCAAAAATAGAATGAATAGATTAACTGGCTGAAACAGGAACCCATGTTTGAACAACTTTGGGCTTTGGTGCAGATGATCTTTTGCAAAAGAAACTATTAACAAGATTAGTTAATTTATTGTCAAAAGAATTATTATGAACATGTATGTGATGAAGCTTAGGACAATTTTTAAATACATGATCTTTTTTACCACATCTAAAGCAATAAGATTTTAATCTAGGTCTGTTATGTGATAAATCAAGGATTTTATCTATACATATTTCCTCATCACACTCAGATAAGCTTAAATCTTCTACACTGTATGTCTCATACATTTCTCTAGTTCTGATTTTGTCTTTTAAAGAAGAATTATTTACAAAATTTGATGCATCATCATTTGAAGAATATGTGGTACTTGTACCACTTGTACTTGCACTAGAAGATGGCATTACCCTTTCATTAGATTGTGAAATGTTAATTGGAATAAATGATGGAATGGGACGAGAAAAGAATTTTTCAAAACAATTAGTTTTAATTTTGTATTTACTCTCGATAACAGAATCATTCACAACATCATTCATACACGCATCAAAAGCATCATCATTACATCTGAAATCATTAAATAAATAAGTGGAACCACCACTAGAACATATAGAATCAATGTCTGAGATAGACTTTTTCGAAACCAAAAAAATACTTAAACTAGAACTATGATCTAAAACAGAACATTGAGGTTTAGGTGTACTAAAACTATTGCATCCAAGCCCACTAGTCGGTCCATAACTGTATTCCTAACGCAATCCTTAGAATTCACGCCATCTAAACCTGCCTCACGCACTTCCTTAGAATTCACACCATCTAAACCTGTAGGCAAACTGTTAGTATCTGTTTGAATCAAATCATTTAAAGGGTGTGTAACAGGCATAGGTGAATAACAATAAGTAATAGGAGGAGGATAAGCCAAAGCATTTTCATAACCCAAACCCATTTTAATCCAACCTCCCCCCATTGTGATTTACACAAATCGTCATGTTACATTCCAGAAATTGTCCATTTATCAAGCTTTGATTAAAGTTTACTTCTTTCAAACTCAGTAAGTGCAACTCTTTCAGTCAAAGTATTTATCTTAACATTCCTTATAAACAATTCTTATTAAATGTTCATTTTCTTTTAAAGCTTCATTTAATTTAACAAAATATTTTGACTCGTTTAGTGTAAGCTATTCATTAATTTGTTTTAAGTCCTTTTCATTGTCAAGAAACAAACGATTTGCTTTATACACACCAAATAGCCTTATCTTGCAAGAAGAAGAGCACATATCTTGTATTACCTCATAAGGAAGGCCTATCACTACTTTCTCAGCTACGAGAGACTTATCACATTAACACACTAGAATACTCTTTTCGTATTCCTCAACAGTGGATGTAGCATCATTCTTCTCTTTGCTCTGCTCTTCTGTTTGTTTCCCGGCTAACTTCATCTTCTCACCTTCAACTTCTTTCAAATCATCAACCATCAAATTACCAGTACCATTCTTCTCAAAACACTTCATCCTTTCATTCTTATCACCCTGAGATACTTTAGCTTCACTTCTAAATTCCTTGAAGGGATCAAACTCTTCCCAATTCTATTCCTCTTCTATACTCTCATCAACAAGGGCTTAGTTTATTTCTTCTTTCGTTTCCTAAACCTCTGCACTCTAGTCAAACTTGATATCAACACTATCTTTTTCTTCTATTTACTCTCCTCCTTATCTCCATCCAAAACTAATCTTGGAACTCCAGAATTGATTGGATCTATGACAATAAGCAATGGACATTCTCTTTTGAAATGTCCTAACTGCTTGTAGTTGAAACATCTCAATTTGAATTTATCAAAACCTAACTTAGAGTTAAATTTTGACCTCCAAAGTTCTTCCTACATGTTTTTTCCATAAACCTTCTTGCTCTGAGTGTCAACATCGCCATTTTCCATTGAATATAAATTTCTTCCAAATCATCCGTATCGACCTGATACATGTCTTCCATAGTCATCTCTTTCCCTTTCAATTCACCAACCACCAATGCCTCGTAACTTTGCACAAACATGCCAAACAGTGCTATTGTTTCAGATATGATTGGCGTTCCAAAAGTAGCTTTTGAGTTAGCTTGATCTCTTATAGAGTTAAGACCACCACCAAGTTGATCACATGAGACATTGTATTTAATCCTCCTTGTCTTGATGCTTGTATTGGTGAGCTTGCAGTGGAAGAAAGTAATGTAGCATTTTGTGGAAAACTAGATGATGGCATCATGGATTACTTAATCTCTCTTCTCTTCATGTCTAATTCAAATGATATAGGCTTTTTGATGATGTCTATGAGCTTGTAATTTATAAACCCTCTCTCTTGTTTCAATATCCTCACTTGTAGGCTCCATTGCGGTGGGAGTGAATCCAACAATCTATTCACTTTTTCACTATTTGAGAGTTTCTCATCATATTTCTGTAAAGTGCTTAAGATAGTCAGAAAATGGTTTGTTAGATCAATATGACTCTCATTCTTGTAACCCGCGAATGAGTTGAACTCTTTTTCAGCCTAAATACCTTTATCCTTCACTAACTCATGATTCCCATCATAAAATTCACACAATGCATCATAAAGAGACTTGGCATTCTTGTGTTCAGCAAAGCGGTTGTAAATATCTGGGGTGAGACACAAAGTTAATGCTCCAAATGCTTTTTAATCATTGTCAATCAACTTTAGATCCTTTTCATTAAAGGTGGCTAAGTCCTTGTTTTGAGAAACGACATCTCCAAGATGGTATGTGTGGACGAAAGATGATTGATTCCCACTGATTATGATCCATGAAGTAAAAGAATGCTTTCAGACACCTCTTTCAATCCTCAAAATTATCTCCATTGATCAGCCTCGGGGGTCTATAAGGTGCCACACTTTCCAAATTAGCAAGGGTGAGAGTTGTCATCTTAGACATGGTAATTTCATAGAAGAATCACTAGTTTCGCTAGAATGCAATATTTTCACTGCTACTTTCGCTGGTAATTTCAGCAGCAGTTTCGCTAGTAAACTGCTTGATTTTGCTAGTTTCGCAGACAGTTTCAATCGACACCAGCTTGAACATTCGTTCAAATGTAAATTCGGTAGCAATTTCGTTTGATGATGGATCACAAGCACTGCTAAACTTTCGTTCAATGATGGTACTTTCGTTGAGTTTGCAAAAAGCTCACAGTTTCACTGAATGAACTATAATTTCGCCGGATGATTCTAAAAAACATTTCAACACGAAATCGATCCAAAATCACTCAAATCTCAATGAACTTGAGATCTGATGATTACAAAAGCTTTCCTAGCCAAGAACTAATCAATTTTAATCAAATTCCATATCAAATACACTCAAATTGGATCCGAAATTGATAAACTAGAGATATTAAACTCAACCAACCCAAAAACCAAACAATCAAGAGCACAAAGGCTCTGATACCATTTTGTTGGTCCAAATAGATTGAATCACAATACAATTGATTGAATGTATTATTCAATATCAATAACATACTCACAATAGAAACATTTGATGATGAAAAATAAACCAAAAGTATTCAATAATAAACAAATCAAATCCAATAAAATCAATATAACAAGAGCTCAATGATATTTTATTAAAATTCTAGCAGACTGGAATAGACTTGCAACAAAGATCAATGGAATTAGGGTTTTGAAAGTTTGATTACCATGAAAGAAACAAATTCTATACATAGAGTTGATAGTTTCGGTGACAGTTTTGTTGTTAGTGAAACTATCATGCCCAAGCTTAGTTTCGCCCAGCTGTGAAACACAGTTTCACCAGGTGAAACAAGAATGCTAACTATGCATGAAACTATAGTTTCACTCATAGTTTCACATACAAAAGTAAACTAACATTTGACCTATTACATTTAAACATAAACAAAAACTAATCTAAGATGAGTCCAACCTAATCTTGATCTTTAGTATGTCATTCTTAAATCCTTAAATATAATCTTAAAAAAATTTATATTTTTTAATTTCCAATTTCCATGAGTTAGATTTTTGTTGTCACACTTGTAGTTTAATATATCATATCGAATTCTATCAAGCTTTTTAATAATCTCAAGACATCTTGATAAAGATTATCAAAAGAATCACAGTCTACCTCACGTTCCTTAGCCATGTGTGTCGGTTCTAACTTGTCCTTTCCAAGTTTGGCAATATTAGTAATGATGACTTGATTCATTTTGGCATTCTCCAAATGTATGCTCTAATCATAAGATGCATCATGTTGAGAAACTATTGCTGTATGTTAAGTTGATATTTAATTGTTCCCTGGCTTCTCACATTCTAATGCAAAATGTCCAAACTTTACATTTGTAACATTTAACTTTTAATTGTTAAATCCAATTCTAGATTGACTATTCCCTTTGTTATGCTTCCTCCTAGTTCCGCTTAAGAATCGTTTTATCATCTTGACTAGCATGGCCATCTACCATTGTATATCCACTTCGTCCAAATTATCTGGATTAATATGATCATAATCAACATCAATTAAATCAATATGGCCAATCCTTGGTTGATTAAATTATCATATGATGTTAATAATGTGAAGTGTTCTTCAGTCCCCTTAGGATATGGAAAAGATGAATTTTGGCATGAACTAAGGTTTGAAATTAGAGTTGATGGACAACCATGATAATTAGACTCACTTAAAGTAAACTAAGCACCTTCTTATATCCCAAGATCCTAAACCTAATCAAATAATGTAGCTAACTTCTTCATAACCATGTCATAAGCTCAATCTTGGCTATAACATCTTCAACTAATATGTTATTAAAGTCATCATGATCTTTGATCAATATTGTGTAAATTTCATACTTAGGCGGTGATGCGTCCAAGATTCTCTCCACTAATTTCTTTAGTTGAATAATCACATCATAATGTGTTAAATCACTTAGAAGATGATAGTATCTAGTAATGATCTCATCAAGTGTCTCATTCTTTATGTATTTAAACAACACATATTGTTTCTTTAGTGGCTCTTTCTAATTTTTCTTTAAATTTATGTTTCCTTCTTAATGCTTCCCAAAATGCTCTTACAGTTTTGAACTTCTTAAAATTATGAGAAACTTCAAATTCTCAAACTTATCCATAAATTTATCCCGTTAACCTTCAAATCAAGATGAACGAAGAAGATGATGAACTCTTGATTGAAATATACACTAAACGAGTCAAATTGCTCTCAAATTAAGAGCTGAATGCTTTGATACCACTTGTAGTCCCTGGTTATGGTCCTCAATTTTCACATTTGACTCAAATTAACATAATGTCATGCGGAATCATGCTCGGTGTGCAGGACCAGTGAAGGGGGTCACCTACAACACACCAACACAAAGATGAGATTAACCAAACTTAATCAAACAGTAAGACTGGATTAACCACAAGTATGACAATAAGAACACGAGTAATAAGCAAGAGACTGAACAAGAGAACACAAGTGTTTGGTTTTCAAGGATGCAGTATATTGCTTTCTCAAGTTCTATTACAAGTGTTACAAAGCATAATTGAAAGATACAAGAACAATGAATGCTTATACCACACCTACAACCGGCTATACTTTGAAAGCCAGCTGGATACAATTGACTAGACACAAACAAAATCAATTGTAGAGTCAAAAGGAAGATTGCCTTTTGACTAGTGACTATGACATGCCATAGCTCACATCCTTATCTATTACAAAAAGGATAAAGTACATAAAGTAGAAAGTTTACAGACTCAAGACCTTAATGTACAGTTACCAAAAGCATGGGCCTTTTCACCAAGTCATGTAAGTTGGTGACCTTATAGAGATGCAGCGGAAAGGTGTCCAGCTTTATGAAATAGTACATCTGATAAAGCATATGTTAAAAGTCTTCGGAAGAAATCTGTCTTCATGAGTTGAAGCTTCAGAAGACTTTGTCTCTGAGGCTTCGGAAGACTTCATCTTTGGCTTCAGAAGATATTGGTCTTTGCTTCGGAAGATTTCACACTTAGAATATTTCTGTTGTATGTGTGAAAATTCCTAAGCATTCTTCTTCAATGCACTTGTGCAGCATGCAGGATAGACTTTGGATGTTTGGATTGCATCAGCCTCTTCATTAATCTCTACAAACTCCCCCTAGGCTGATGCTACCAAAACACTTAGTAGACTTCAAATATCAATAGTCCTCATTAGAATGATCACCATTCCTTTCTTCATAAGGTGATCAGGATCCTTCAGACTGTCAAAGTGTCTTCTCATGTCAAAGAGATCATGTAGAGGCAACTGAAACATGTCTTGCCAGGTGTAAATGTCTTCAGTGCCTTGATCTCTAATGACATGCCATCTTTCTGGATTTGTGGGGTATGTCCAAGACAAGATGGGTCTTCCTGATGCTAGAGGAGCTATTTAAATTAGAGTTGATGTAGCATCCTCTGGCTGCACATCCTCACGATGTTCTGACTCATCTTGGGGTATAGAAGAGTGTGCAATCTTCTTCTTCTTTGGCTTTGGTTTAGAATCCATCCTCTTCTTTCTCTTTAGAGGTTTTAACTGAGAAGACTGGCTTGTAGTACTAGATTGATCTTCATTGTCTTTCTCAGTTGGGACTTTACTCTCTCTGGCTCAGAAGGAGAGGGAGGTTGACCCTGCTGTGGATCAGAAGATGAAGCTTGCTGAGATTCAGCAGCAGGTCCAGGTTGTATTGTCTCTAGTTGTTCAACCTTAACCTCCACTTCAGGTGGGGCTTGACTTGGAGGGGAGTGTAAGTCAATGAGCTATCCACTCTTGATCTTCTACTTTATCACCTTTATATGCTCATCCATAGTGGATAGAGACATGGGGCCAAGTCTCCTTTCGGAGAATCCATACAACTTCAAGAAGCTCATCATCCTCTGCGTGTCAGTAGATTTCTTCATGCTCTTTTGGATGATGGCTCTTGATTTGGCACCTTCTTCCCTTAGCTTTCTCTTAGTTGTCTTTCTGTCCTTGACTATCTCAAGTTCAAGTTGTTTTAAGTACTCAAACTCAACATAGTCATAGGACAAGGGAAGAAGTGCTTCTGCCTGATAGAGGCCTGTGGCACTCAAGTAGTTGATCATCTTGATCCTATCTTCTTCTTTGTCTACTTGAGGTTCTTGTTGAACCACATCC
>BJCM01265400.1:0-18079 GCA_018326385.1 Flaveria bidentis
AAACTCGACGAAGATGACCAATTTGAGTGAAAGAAACCTTGACTTATTGTGACTTGAAGCTCTAATTTTGAAAACCCATCTTGACCTATGTTAATTTTTTTCCAAAAAAGTTTTTAACCCATCTTGACCCCCTTGTGTTTTTTATTCAATCCATTCTAACCCATCTCTATTTTTAAAACACCCATTATGACCCAAAATCACATTCTTGGACTTCTTTTGCCACCTCTAACTATCACTCATATAGCATCATATCCTCGTGCGGTACGTGGTAGCTTCGTAATAAAGTCCATGGTGATATGCTCCTACTTCTATTCCGGTATATCCAAAGGTTGGATCTTCCCATACGGCTTCTGATGCTCGACCTTCACTTGTAAACAAGTAAGGCACTTACTCACGTACTCCACTACGTCACGCTTCATACCCAACCACCAATAATCTTTCATCATATCTTGATACATCTTTGTAGCTCCAGGATGAATGGAGTACCGAGTTTTATGAGCTTCATCCATAATCTTTCCATGTGGATTCCCAAAATACGGAATTCACATTCTTCCGATTCGGGTCCTAACACCGAGTGTGTTTTCACCTAACTCTGCGACCAAAGCTCTCATTCTTTTAGAGTTAAGATGATCTTCCTTTAATGCCTCATCTTCAAATTCCTTGACCTGCTTCTTCACATCAGAGGTCATAATCAACTATTACGCCTTCACCTAAATCGGCTCAGGTCTTTCCTTTTGGCTAAGGGCGTCCGCCACCACATTGGCTTTGCCCGGATGGTAATGGATCTCGCAATCGTAGTCTTTTATGAGCTCCAAACAACGCCTCTGCCTCATGTTGAAAATTTTATGCTCGAAGAAGTATTTCAAGCTCTTATGGTCAGTGAATATGGTGCACTTCTTACCGTATAAGTAGTGCCTCCATATATTTAACGCGAAGACCACAACTGCTAGCTCCAAGTCATGAGTAGGATAATTAACCTCATGAACTTTCAGCTGTCAGGATGCGTAGGCTATAACCTTTCCTCTCTGCATCAACACACATCCCAACCCTGAGTAGGAAACATCTGAATAAACCACCAAATCTTCGCTTCCATCGGGTAACGACAAAACATGAGCTTGAGTCAACCTCGCCTTTAACTCCTCAAAAGCCTTCTCTATAGCTTGACCCCATACAAACTTTACATCCTTCTGGGTCAACTTGGTTAGTGGGGAAGCGATCTTAGAGAAGTATTGAATGAACCTCCTATAATAGCCCGCCAAACCCAAGAAACTATGAATCTCGGATGGCGTCTTTGGTAACTTCCATTGCATCACCGCCTCCACCTTTGTCGGGTCTACCATAATCCTTCCAGGATTCACTACATGACCCAAGAACTGGACTTTGCACAACCAGAACGCGCACTTAGAGAACTTGGCATACAAGTTCTCCCTTCTCAACGTCTCCAAAACCTCCCTAATATGACTGGAATTCTCTATCTTGCTCTTTGAATAAATCAGGATATCATTAATAAACACAATCACTGATTTATCCAACTTGGTGTAACACCCAGTTATTTATCTATTTTGAAGCCGACGAAGGAAGGAAAGATATAAAGTTCAAAGTCGAGGGACCAAAATCGCCAACGAAGAAAGTTGGAAATATGGTGATATTTGTAGGGAGAGGGCAGCCATACTCTCCCCAAACTCACACATTTCAGCCACAAAGAAAGAGAGGAGAGAAAGAAGGGAGAAAAGGTTGGTTCAGGTAGATTCAAGCGGACAAAATCGCCGTGTAGCGAGTCAAACCGAAGCTCTACTTCTCGGTGTCGTTTGTGTGAGTTCTAGGACCCCACTTTTACTTGTTTTCAAACGATTTTGGGGCTGGAAAGTATAGAAAACCCGTTTTTGTATGTGTATGTGTTTGACCCATTTGGGTGTGTTGTGTGTGATGTGTTTAGAGTTTGTTTTCGGGCTTGTGTGTGCTTGTATGGTGTTGTAGTATGCATCCCTAAGCTTGGAGGTCGAAAATGGCAGATTGGGTTCAAGATGAACTGCATTCTGCATCAGCTAGGGCTAGGCGACTGAAAGGAGGCCATACGGTCGAATGGGGCGCGATTGAGGTTCATTCCCATGATTGAGAGTCCATTCGCACGATTGGGGCCAGTCGCATGGAGGTCATGCGACTGAGGTTCCAGTAGCATAAGTGCTCATCCGCATTAGTTCCATTCGCATGAGGTCCATCCGCATTAGTCCATTCGCACGATTGGGTGTTCATTCGCATGGGTGTTCATCCGCATTGGTTCAGTCACATGATGTTCAGTCACATGATGTTCAGTCGCATGATGTTCAGTTGCATGGAGGCCATGCGACTGAAAGGTGTCCATACACCCGAATAGGGCTGTTGCACCCAAGGAGAAGTGTAGTTTAACTTCTGACCTTCAGGGGAAAGTGCAGATGTAAGTTTTGACATAAAGGTTCCCGTAAGAGCATGTAAGATGACTATTGTGGCCTTAGAGAGCATGTTGGGCATGATGATGATGATGTTGCATGATTATGCATGTTATGTATGTATGATGTTGCCCTGTATGATGATGATGACTGTGTATGATATGTTCCTTATTATGATGTATGTTTATCTTTCCTGTGGCTTTACGTGTCATGTTAAAGAACAAATGAAGTATTATGTAACGTAAAGTGAAAGATAAAGAAAAGAGGAACATGAAGTAAGAATGCATGCATTAACGATTAATGAAAGTCTTGCAAGCATGGTATGTACATCGGGGTCTTTCTTTGTGATTGACCATTTGCATAGAACAATTGTTGCATACCTTAGGTACTGTGACCACGAGGTGCGATGCACCGTAATAAAAGGTCTATGATAGGCCTAGGTCCAGAACCATGAACAGAAAGGTATCGCATATGGCAATGGTACACCTATATTTATACCTTAGGTACTGTGACCACGAGGTGCGATGCACCGTTATAGAAGGTCTATGATAGGCCTAGGTCTAGAACCATGAACAGAAAGGTATTGCATAGTACACCTAAACTTTACCTTAGGCACTGTGGCCATGAGGTGCGGCGCACCGTTATAGAAGGTCTATGATAGGCCTAGGTCCCGTACCATGAACAGAAGGGTAAGGTTTATGGTTGATGGAAAGGAAAAGTAAAGAATGAAGCATAAATGATCAAAGAAGAAAATAATGATATTATCTATGTGTACGTATGATGTATGATCGCATGAAAGTAAAGAATGGTTTGAATGAAAATAAAGTATGTTTTATTATGAAACTAGAACTCACTCAACAATGCTGACTTTGATGTGTTCCAGTTGGCAGGTAATGATTGCAAAGGATGGCACGAGGAGGCTACTCAGCTCTTTTGGGATGGCATCCATTTATATAATGCTTTTGTGATATAATGCAACCATGTATTTTGTAACCGATTGACGATGTATTATTTGGAAAAAGTTTTTATAATGAAATGTGATGTCATTTTTGAATGTTTCCACTACAACATTTTTGTAAGAAAAATGTGATTATATGTTTTATGCGCAATGATTTACCAGCTGTAAGCGTCCCGGGAACGAGGCCTTACAAGTTGGTATCAGAGCCAAAGTATAAGTGAAATGGGTAAAATTTTAAAATAAACCTTAACTTAAACTGAGAATGGGATGGAAAGGGAATGGGATGCCAATCTGAGTAGCTGCGCGCCATCAGGTATTTTCGTAAAGTAAACCGGTATTATGTGCGCATGGTATGTGGTTATGTGTTGTATGTAGATTTAAATACAGATGTAGTCAGGACAGGTAATGCTTGGGGTATGAAGAGTAAAGTAAGTGGCTAATCACAACTGGCCACTGTAATTAGGGACTTACTATACTTGATATAAACTAAGCTGTTCCCTTGAATGACCGTGTTGGTGTTTGAATCTTTCAGTCTGCGTGTGATGGCCAGTGGTAGATTTTCGAAAGCCTCACGTGGTGGAGGTCACGATGCTAAACCACGACCCAAGAGAGGGAGACCCAGAGTTGAGAAGGTGGTTCATGAAGAACCAGAGACCCCTCATCTGAAGGGTGGCGATAAGAGCGCCAATCTGAGAGCCTTGGTAAAGGAGGCTGTGGTGGAAGAAGTTCATCAGGTCATGCGGACGATCCTACCGTCTGTGGTGACCGAGGTGATCAAGGCAGTAAGAGAAGGGGAAAGAAAGGAGAGAAAAAGGTCCTCGGGAGAACGAGAGTAACCGGAGCCGGAAACGGTTCTCTCTGATGATGAAGAGGAGGAAGAAGAAGAGCCTGCGCCGGAGGCGGCACAAGGCTGTAACTATGGGGCGTTTATGAGATGCAAGCCCCCTACTTTCGACGGAAACGGCATTGCAGCTACTGCTCACCGGTGGGTGAGGGAAATGGAGGTTGTTCTTGATATCAGTGAGTGCCGTGAAGATTGGAAGGTGAAGTTCGCAACCCACTCTTTTATGGATTCAGCTCTGTGCTCATGGGACAACATTGTCCAAGATGAGGGTAGCAGGGCCATTGGGAGGATGAGATGGTCTGAGTTGAAAAAGTTGGTGATTGAGGAGTTTTGTCCTCATCGGGAAATGGACAAGGTCGAAAGGGAGTTCTTGCAACTGGAGGCGGGAACCATGACACACCAGCAGTTACCACAAAGTTCAATGAGATGGCACGTCTGGTGCCGGATCAGGTGTCCCCTCTGTCTCGAAAAATCAAGAGGTATATTCAGGGTTTGCCAGCGAATATTCGTAGGAACATGATCGCTGCCCGACCGAGCATGTTTAGGTCGGCGGTGGATTTGGCAGGGAGACTGTATGATGAGAGGATGGTGGTGGTGACTAAAGGTGGAAAGAAGAGCGGTGGTGATCAAAACTGGCAGGGGAAGAGGTTTGGTCGGGGTGAGGCCTCGACGGGTAACAAGAAGGCACGGGTGGACGACCGCCGTGTGGTCGCATTGGGTGCTGGTATAAAGAAGTGTGGTAGGTGTGGGAGAGAACATAGTGGGGAATGTAGGCTGGGGTTGAATGTGTGCTTCAAGTGTGGGAAGCCGGGGCATATAGCCAAGGACTGTCGTACGGTCCAGTGCTTTAACTGTGGCATGGAGGACCAGTGAGTAGGGATTGCAAGAAGCCCAAGGCTGAGAGTTCCGGGGTGAAGAAGACGGGGAATGAGGGACCGAGGGCGAGCGCCAGGGCATTCACCATGACGCAGGAGGAAGCTAGGACGGACCCTGATGTCGTGTCCGGTACGTTTCTAGTGAACCAAACTTTAGCTTTCGTGTTATTCGATTCTGGTGCTAGTAAAAGTTTTATTTCTGCTGCTTTCTGTGCAAAGTTGCCTGTTAGTAGTAGACGTGTTGATGGGCCCTTTGATCTTGAAACTGCCATAGGTAAGTCTACCAGGATTTCTGAAATGATAGTGAGCTGTGATGTGGAACTTGAGGGTCAGAAGTTTCTAGTTAGACCATTCGTAATGACCTTGGGTGGTTTTGATTTTGTTCTTGGAATGGATTGTTTGGCGGACTCCGAGGCGAACATTGTGTGTAGCAAGAAGATGATTCGTTTGACAGCACCTGACGGGAGTTTGGTAACTGTTTATGGGCATCGGGTCATGACGATCCCGAAGGTAAACTCAATGGCGGTGGCGGGAAAGTGTATGAGGCGTGGATGTAGTGCCTAGTTGGCCTATGTAAAGGATGTAGATACGCCAACACCACAACTATACGATGTACCGGTTGTGCTTGACTTCCCAGACGTATTCCCAGAAGACTTATCAGGAGTGCCACCTGACCAAGAGATTGAGTTTCAGATTGATCTGATACGGGGTGCCCAACATGTTGCCAAGGCACCGTATAGATTGGCTCCGACTGAGATGAAGGAGTTGATGGAGCAGTTGCAAGAGCTGCTGGATAAGGGGTTCATCAGACCAAGTATCTCTCCTTGGGGTGCTCCGGTCTTGCTTGTGAAGAAGAAAGACGGTAGTATGAGAATGTGTATTGACTACCGTGAGCTGAACAAGTTGACGGTGAAGAACCGATACCCCTTACCGAGAATTGATGATTTGTTCGATCAGCTTCAAGGTGCCAGTTGGTTTTCAAGGATCGACCTTCGATCTGGCTACCATCAGCTGAAGGTGAAAGAGCAGGATGTTCCTAAAATAGCTTTTCGCACGCGCTACGGTCACTACAAGTTTCTTGTCATGTCCTTTGGTTTGGCCAATGCGTCGGCTGCTTTTATGGATCTGATGAACCGTGTGTGTCGGCCGATGTTGGATAAATCAGTGATTGTGTTTATTGATGATTTCCTGATTTATTCGAAGAGCGAGATAGAACATGCCGGTCACATTAGGGAGGTCTTGGAGACATTGAGAAAGGAGAAGTTGTATGCCAAGTTCTCCAAGTGTGCATTTTGGTTGCGCGAAGTTCAGTTCTTGGGTCATGTGGTGAATCCTGAGGGGATTATGGTGGACCCGGCAAAGGTGGAGTCGGTGATGCAGTGGAAGTCTCCTAAGACGCCATCCGAGATTTGTAGCTTCTTGGGTTTGGCGGACTATTATAGAAGATTTTTCCAAGACTTCTCTAAGATTACTTCTCCACTGACCAAGTTGACCCGGAAAGACGTAAAGTTTATATGGGGTTAAGATCAAGAGAAGGCGTTCGATGAACTGAAGGCGAGGTTGACTCAAGTGCACCATTCTACTCGAAGAAGTACTTCAGGCTCTTGTGGTCAGTGAAAATGGTGCACTTCGTCCCGTAAAGATAGTGCCTCCAAATCTTTAGTACAAAGACCACGACTCCTAGCTCCAGGTCATGAGTAGGATAATTGACCTCATGAACCTTCAACTGCCGGGATGCATATGCTATATCCTTCCCTCTCTGCATTAACACACACCCCAACCCTGAGTAGGAAGCATCAGAATAGACCACCAAATCTTCGCTTCCGTCGGGTAATGACAGAACAGGAGCTTGAGTCAATCTTGTCTTCAATTCTTTGAACGCCTTCTCCTGTGCCTGACCCCATACAAACTTTACATCCTTCTGAGTCAACTTAGTCAGTGGAGAAGCAATCTTAGAGAAGTCTTGGATAACTCTTCTATAGTAGCGCGCCAAACCCAAGAAACTACGAATCTCAGATGGCGTCTTTGGTGACTTCCATTCCATAACCGCCTCCACTTTCTCTGGGTCCACCATAATCCCGTCGGGATTCACCACATGACCCAAGAACTAAACTTCGCGTAACCAGAACACGCACTTGGAGAATTTAGCATACAACTTCTCCCTCCTCAGCATCTCCAGAACCTCCCGAATGTGACCGGCATGCTCAATCTCGCTCCTCGAATAAATCAGGATATCATCAATAAACACAATCACTAATTTATCCAGCATCGGTCGACACACACGGTTCATCAAATCCATAAAAGCAGCTGGCGCGTTGGTCAAACCAAAGGACATGACAAGAAACTCGTAGTGACCATAGCGCATACGGAAAGCTGTTTTAGGAACATCCTACTCTTTCACCTTCAGCTGATGGTAACCAGATCGAAGATCTATCCTTGAAAACCAACTAGCACCCTGGAGCTGATCGAACAGATCATCTATTCTCGGTAAGGGGTATCGGTTCTTCACCATCAACTTGTTCAGCTTAAGTTAGTCAATGCACATCCTCATAATACCGTCCTTCTTCTTTACAAACAGGACTGGAGCACCCCACGGAGAGATACTCGGTCTAATGAACCCCTTATCAAGCAGCTCTTGCAACTGCTCCATCAATTCCTTCATCTCCGTCGGAGCTAACCGATACGGTGCCTTGGCAACAGGTTGGGCACCCGATATCAGATCAATCTGAAATTCAATCTCTCTGTCAGGTGGCACTCCTGGTAAGTCTTCTTGGAACACGTTTGGAAAGTCACACAAAATCGGTACATCAGACAGTTGTGGTGTTGGCATATCTACATCCTTTACATAAGCCAAGTAGGCACTACATCGACGCCTCATACACTTTCCCACCACCGCCATTGAGATCACCTTCGGATCGCGTGACCCGATCACCATAAACCGTCACTAAACCACCGTCAGGTGCCGTCAAGAGAATCATCTTCTTGCGACACAATGTTCGGCTCGAACTCCGCCAACCAATCCATCCCAAGAACCAAATCGAAACCTCTTAAGGTCATCACAAACGGTCTGATAGGAAACTTATGACCTTCAAGTTCCACATCACAGTTCTCTATCATCTTAGAAATCCTGGTAGACTTACCTATGGCAGTTTCTACATCAAAGGGCGTATCAACACGTCTACTACTAATAGGCAGCTTAGCACAGAAAGCAGAAGAAAAAAAACTTTTACTGGCACCCGAATCAAATAACACAGAAGCTAAAGTTTGGTTCACCAGAAACATACCGGACATGACATCAGGGTCCGTCCTAGCTTCTTCCTATGTCATAGTGAATGCGCTGGCGCTCGCCCATGTTCCTTCACCTCCCGTCTTCTTTACTCCTGAACCATCAGCCCTCGGCTTCTTACAATCCTTGCTCATATGACCAATTTCCCCTCAGTTAAAACATTTGCCCGCAAGGCAATCCTTTGCGATGTGCCCCGTCTTCCCACATTTGAAGCACACGTTCAATCACATCCAACATTCCCCCGCATGCTCCCTTCCACACTTGCCACACCTCCTTGACCCCGCACTGGATGTAGCCCCACAATGGTCATCTACCCGTACCTTTTTGTTACCCGTCGGGGCATCTCCCCGACCAAACCTTTTCCCGTTCCAGTTCTGATCACCACCACCCTTCTTGCTCGCTTCAGTCACCACCACCTCCCGCTCATCATATAGCCTTCCTGCCAAATCGACCGTCGACCTAAATGTGCTCGGCCGGGCGGCGATCATATGCCTGCGAACATCCACCGGTAAGCCCTGAATGTCCCTCTTGATCTTCCGAGACAGAGGCGTCACCTGATCAGGCACGAGCCGTACCATTTCATTAAATTTGATGGTGTACTGCTGGTGTGTCATGGTTCCCGCCTCCAGCTGCAGGAACTCTCTCTATTTTATCCATCTCCCTATGAGGACAAAACTCCTCAATCACCATCTTCTTCAATTCCTCCCACCTCATACTTCCTATCGCTCGGTTACCCTCGGCTTGGACTATGTTGTCCCACTAGCACAAAGCCGAGTCCACAAAAAGAATGGGTCGCGAACTTCACCTTTTGGTCCTCCCGGCACTCGCTGATATCAAGAACAGCCTCCATCTCCCTCACCCACTGGTGAGCAGCTGCAACAGTGCCGTTACCGTCAAAAGTAGGGGGCTTGCATCTCATAAACGCCTCGTAGTTACAGCCTCGTGCCGCCTCTTGCACGTGCTCTTCTTCTTCTTCCTCATCATCAGTTAGAACCGTTTCCGGCTCTGGTTACTCCCGTCCTCCCGAGGACCTATTTCTCTCCTTTCTTTCCCCTTCTCTTACAGCTTTGATAACTTCGGTCACTACAGACGGCAAGATCGTCTGCATGACCTGATGAACTTCCTCAACCACTGCCTCTTTCACCGAGGCCCTAAGGTTCGCAGTCTCATCACCACCCTCCGGGTGAGTGGCTTCGGGTTCCTTTTATTTAATGCTTTTGTGATATAATGCAACCATGTATTTTGTAACCGATTGACGATGTATTATTTGGCAAAAGTTCTTATAATGAAATGTGATGTCATTTTTTAATGTTTCCGCTGCAAAATTTTTGTAAGACGAATGTGATTATATGTTTTATGCGCAATGATTTACCAGCTGTAAGCGTCCCAGGAATGGGGCTTTACAATCGGCCGACACACTCGATTCATTAAGTCCATGAAAGCAGCTGGTGCGTTGGTCAAACCAAAAGACATAACAAGAAACTCGTAATGACCATAACGTGTGCGAAAAGCTATTTTAGGAACATCTTGCTCTTTCACCTTTAGCTTGTGGTAGCCAGATCGAAGATCTATCCTTGAAAACCAACTGGCACCTTGAAGATGATCAAACAAATCATCAATCCTCGGTAACTGGTACTGATTCTTCACCGTCAGCTTATTCAACTCACAGTAGTCAATACACATTCTCATGCTACCGTCTTTCTTCTTTACAAATAAGACCGGAGCACCCCAAGGAGAGATACTCGGTCGAATGAACCCCTTGTCAAGTAGCTCTTGCAATTGCTCCATCAACTCTTTCATCTCAGTCGGAGCCAAACGATACAGTGCCTTGGCAACGGGTTGGGCACCTGGTATCAAATCAATCTGAAACTCAATCTCTCGGTCAGGTGGCACTCCTGGTAAGTCTTCTGGGAACACCTTTGGGAAGCCACACACAACCGGTACATCAGACAGTTATGGTGTTGGCATATCCACATCCTTCACGTAGGCCAAGTAGGCACTACACCCATGCCTCATGCACTTTCCCGCCACCGCCACTAAAATCACCTCTGGGATAGTCATAACTTGATCACCGTAAACTGTCACCGAACTCCCGTCAGGCGCTGACAGTCTAATCACCTTTTGGCGACACACAATGTTCGCGTCGTAGTCCGCCAACAAATCCATTCCTAGGACTACATCGAAACCGCCTAAGGTCATCACGGACGGTCTAACAGGAAACTTATGACCTTCTAATTCAATGTCACAGCCTTCTATCATCTCAAAGATCCTTATAGACTTACCTATGGTAGTTTCTACATCGAAGGGCTCATCAACACTTCTACTCCTAATGGGCAACTTAGCACAAAAGGCAGCAGAAATAAAACTCCTACTAGCACTGTAATCGAACAACACAAAAGCAAGAGTTTGGTTACTAGATATGTACCTGACATGACATCGGGTCTGTCCTAGCCTCCTCCCTGGTCATCGTGAAGGCTCTGTGCTCACCTCCTACCCTCCAGTTCCAGTCATCCTCTTTGCCTAAAAACTCTCGTCCCTCGGCTTCTTACAGTCTTTGCTTATATGACCCTTTCTGCCACAGTTATAACACCTCTTCACCCCACAATTCCTTGCCAGATGACCGGGCCTCCCACATTTGAAGCAGAGGTTTGATCCCCACCTACACTCTCCAGTATGCCCTTTAGCACACTTACCACACTTCCTCGTCTCCGCACTGGACGAAGCTACACACCTGTCATCCGTGCTGTCAACCTTTTTGTTTGGAGTGTAACCCCCACGTTCCACCCGCTTTCCGTTGCAATTCTTATCGCTGCTACCCTTCTTGTTCACTTCAATCATGTTTGTCTCCTTCACCGCCCTAATTACCTCAGTCACCATCAACGGCAGAATAGTCTGCATGACCTATTGAACTCCCTCGACAACAGCCTCTTTCAATGTGGTCCTCAGACTAGCACTATTATCACCGCCTTCTGGGTGATGGATCTCGGGCTCTTCGAGTGCCATTTCAGCAGCCCTAGCCATGCTTCTCGTGACACGCGATCCAGCTCCACATCCACCACAACCTTCACCTGACGAAACCTTTGAAGACCTACCACCAGCCATCCTCTAACACGCTATAAGATTCAAACACTAACGCGGTCATTCAAGGGAATAGCTCAGTTTATGTCAAGTATAGTAAGTCCTTAATTACAGTGACCAGTTGTGATTAGCCACTTACTTTACTCTTTATACCCCAATCATTTCCTATCTTGACTACATCAGTATCTAAATCTACTAACAGCATATAAACCACATAACATGCACACATAATATCGGTTATCATTAAAGAAAATACCTGATGGCACGCAGCTACTCAGACTGACATCCCTTCCCTTTCCGTCCCATTTTCAGTTTAAGTTAAGGTTTATTTTGAAAATTTTACCCGTTTCACTTAAACTTTGGCTCTGATACCAACTTTTAAGGCCCTGTTCCCAGGACGCTTACAGCTGGTAAATCATTGCACATAAAACATATAATTTTATTAACTTGAAGAAATATCGTAGCGGAAACATTAAACAAACATTCCATTTCATCATAAAATCTTTTGCAAAATAATACATCATTAACACATTACAAAATATTTGTTGCATTACATCACAAAAGCATTATAAAAATGGATGTCATTCAAAAAGAGTCGAGTAGCCGCCCCATGCCATCCTCAACAACATTACCTGCCAAGTGGAAACACATAAAAGTTAGCGTTGCTGAGTGAGTTCTGGTTTTTTAATAAAACATACTTTGTCTTTCGTTAAAACCGTTCTTTACTTTTGCATGCGATCACACATCATACGTACACATAGATAATATCATTAATATCTTCATCATTCATTTATTAACATTCCATTCATTCATGCTTTCTTACGTTTGTTCATCATTACATCTTTTCATTCCGTCAGAAACCATGAACTTTACCCTACCGTTATGCATAAAGCTGGTACTAGGCCGAAGTCTATCATAGACCTTCCATCATGGCGCACAGCAGCTTGGCCATAGTACCTAGGGTAAATTCAGGTGTACCTTTGTCATGTTCTATACCCACCATCATGCATAAAGCTGATACTGGGCCGAAGTCTATCATAGACCTTCTGTCATGGCGCACAGCAGCCTGGCCACAGTGTCTAGGGTAAGCGACAAAGGTTCTATACAAATGGTCAATCACAAAGAAAGACCCCAGCATGCATCCTTCTGGGGTAGCTAACCCACACACCGTTGGACTAACACCCTTCATTGGGCGTGTTCCCACATACAAGGCTTGCAAGACTCACATTCTTTCCTTCGTTCATTAATGCATGCATTCATTCATCGTGTTCCTCTTTTCATTATCTTTCACTTTACGTTACGTAATACTTTTCATTTCATTCATTAACATTCAACGTAAAGCCACGGGAAAATAATCACACAAAATAAGGAACATCAACATAAACATACAAACATCACCATACACGGCACCATCATACATACATAACGTACATCATACATACCATCATGCATATACATCAATCATACATCATCATCATCATCATGCCCATCATAACGTCTATGACCTCAAAAGTCAACTTATACGAACCTCCGTGAACCTCCCAAGTCAAAACCTACATCTGCACTTTCCCCTGAAAGTCAGAAAATAAACTATGCTCTTTCAGGCGTATGAGCCCTATTTGGGTGTATGGACCCCCTTCAGTCGCATGGCCTCCCAGGCGACTAAACACTTAGGCGTATGGGCTTCTAGTCGCATAACTTTCATGCGTATGAACCTCAGTCGCATCGCATGGCCTCCAGGCGCAAGGACCTCAGTCGCTTGACATTTGGCCGCATTTCCTCCAGTCGCATGACCTTTGGCCGCATTTCCTCCAGTCGCATGACCTTTGGCCGCATTTCCTCCAGTCGCATGGCCTTCCATGTGTATGACTCTCAGTCGCATGGCCTTCCATGTGTATGACTCTCAGTCGCATGCCTTTCGACCGTATGGCCTCCAGTTGGATGCCATTCGGTCGCATAGCCCTAGATAGGTGCAGAATGCAGTCCCCTTTGAACCTGCATTGCAGTTTTCGGCTTCTAGCTTCTTTATAATGTGTTATAGGCTAAGACCAACCATCCTAATCCCTAGAAACACAACCACAACATCATTCAAGCACAACCAAGCCCGAAATCAAATCACACTCGAATCTCACACATACACACACACATACATACGGGTTCAACACACACACACTCTTCAAAAACGGGTTTTACTATGTGTTCTAGCCCCAAATCAGTCAAAAACATGTAAAAGAGGGGTCCTAGAACTCACCTTAACAGTTTCTTCGAGTAGAGCTTCTTACGAAATCGCTTGACTTCGACTTTTGCGCTTGATTCTTCAAGAAACACTAGGTTTTGCTCTTGCTCCTTTCTCTTTCTCTCTCTAGCTGAATGAAAAGGGAAGAATGAGGGGAGAATGGGCTGCCATGCCCCTTTTATACCCCCACTCCTCCAAATATTTTTCCTTTTTGGCAAGTTTGGTCCTCGACTTTGGGCTTTATTTCTTTTCTTTCTTTTTTTTCTTCTTTCTTTGGCTTCAAAGGAAATAATCGGGTGTTACATTATAAATGGATCTATTTGCAGGTTTTAAAGAATAAATGGTTGGTGCAGTAAAAGGAACATACTAATTGAGGTGGGTTATAATTCAATCTACTAATTAAGTTTAAATTTTAAAGTATTTGACATATTTTTGTATTCAAATATTTGTGTGGATGAATTCTTGGATATGAAGGGTAAGTGGTGGTTTTTGTTGTAACTTAGAGAAGATTAAAAGTGTGATTCGTGATTTGTTTCTAAAATTTAATTTCTTAGTTTTCAAAGTTGTTTGATATGTAAATTGTTGATATGCTTATGTAATTATGTCCTAGTTTTGATGAACAACAAAACAAGTGGGTTAATTACTTAGGGCACCAGTTCCGCAATGCCAAGATAGACTACACCATCATGATAGTCAGCAAACAACTATCTGACCTCTAATTTTGATGAAAAACAAAACAAGTGGGTTAATTCTTGGTCGTCATCATCATCGGCGGTCCTACGCCCTTCACCCGGTACGGCCCTCTAGGGAAACCAGGTACCCAGGGTCCCGCCTCGTGGGCGTAACTCAAGATCGTCGGCATAGCAGGCACCTCGAGAACAACTAGGGCAGTAGGAACATCAATAGCAATCGGTGCAACAAGGATCTCAAGTTCTGCAGGACCAGCCAGTGCAGCTCGACCAGACAATCCCAGCACTACAGGGTTACCCACCTCTTTCTCACGAGATGACTCTGACATAAACTCCTCGAGGTCGGACTTAGTATTCGATGACGAATGCAGCATATGGTCCAAGAGAACCTCCTCGGGTTCTAAATCTGAATCGGATAAAACAACACGAGATGCAGAGGGATTAGAAGGATAAGAAAATAGTATAAGTACGTTTACTCAGGTGAAATAGCTTAAATAATAAAGTAAAAGATAAATAGAGATATGAGGAACATACATGTAATATCAGATGCACACAAAATCCAGTATGCATTCTACATGAAGGTTTCTAGGTTATAATCTAAATCGAGTAATCCACCTAATTATCTATAACCAATGACTCAGATACCAGTCTGTCACACCCCCGCTTATAGTGGAAACACGAGGATGTAACGACCGGGATCGTCATAACACATTGTTAATTAGTAGAGATGCATAAAATAATATAAACAAACATGTCATGATCTCACCCAACACAAATGGAGACTTATGTAGCAGTGTCACACCCCAACCACAGCGGTTTCCCGCGGGGCGTGAACATCATGGAAACTATAGTCATTGATCGACCACTACATGATTCGATAAAAATATACGTTGCAATCACGTTGAAAGATACATAATTGTTTTCATGGTTAAATAGCGGAAGTAGTAGCAAAATGTAAATTATTTTTCAAACAAGGCCATTTAGAAATAATGTCCTAAAAGCATGCATGAATCCTAGAATACGATAAATCTAGACAAGCCTAGCATCGCGCAAACCTTAACTTCCTAAGAAAACATGCATGAAATGTGTCAACATAAAGTTTGTGAGTTCATAGGTTTTAAGTAATAGTATCAGTATGTTGGACCATAAGACTTTCTATGATTTGATTGTTGTACATACAATGCCACAATATTATATAAGCATCGCAACCAAAGCTAGACTTTAACTGTAATAGATTGCCCCTACCCATGCCTACCATAATCACGGAGTGAACAGGCTAATAATGCACCCGTTTGGACCTCCAGTCAAGGTTAGGGTAATTAACTTGGGTTCAAACCGAATAGTATTATCCATGATTAACTCGTTTTGGGAAATAAACTAATGATCTGATAGTAGGGGACTTCATACGGTAAGTAAAAAACTTATATAACATGTGAAATCATTGAAAATAAATGTGTCTAAGAAAATTAGTAATTTGCATGTAATCTCCCCTAAAAGGAAAATAAGTAAAAATAGGGCCATGAAACTCACCTGATAGTGTTAAAAGTGTTTGTAAACTTGAAAATATTTAAAGTGCTCCGGGAAACCGACCTAATCTCGCCCTAGAATAATTAAGGCAACTTATGTCTAAGTAATTGCTCCAACATAAAATATGAACATGTAACCATTTCATCCACATAACATGGTAACAAAGTGTTTGACTCACGACCAGTTGGTGATACAGGGTGATAATTTGTGAAAAATATATACTACTTAAAAAGTATTAATAAATAATACTTTGCTTGAAAATGTTCAAAAACCTTTGTATTTTAAAGTTGACATATTATTTGGGAAACTAAATATTATTTTTACTCGACCCGAGAGATGACTCGAGTGTCTTGTAATTATTTATATATTTTTCGTATGTAATTTATAGGAATTAGGGTTTCTTTAAATTATTTATAATTTTTATTACCATATATTATAATGTAAATTATCTTTAATAAATTACTTAGATACTTTAGTCAATTCTTCAACTTGTTTGAACCCATATTTAGTGAACTAGAAGCTAGCTTTATAAAGTCAATAAATCTTATATTTTAAGTCTCATGTCAAAGCAACAAGGTCATGTTTTAAACTTTGTTAAAAGTCATCTACTAACTATTTTAACATACTATTTAAACTAGCATAATATCTAATTATGAAGTTTTTATTTTTCCATATATATGTATGTATATATATATATATAGGGAAGATATCAAATGAAAACCATGTTTATAAATGAAAACTGTGAAAACCACCACTTCTCAATCACATAATTTACAATTGATTTGACCTTTCTATTGTTTAAAGTATATTTAAGTAAAATTCAACTTTATTTTTTGAATTCATTATATATTATTTAGTTTAAACTCCAAGGAATGAAAATGATGACGAAATGACTTATGCATACGTAACTTGTATAAGTTATATGTACATAACTTTTAGTTGTACACTTGTTAACACGTACGTACATATACATAACCCTACATATACGTAACTATTAGTTGTATACTTTGTAATATATACTTACATATATGTAACCCTTGGTTTTCATGGTTTTCAATGGAACCCTCCCCTATATATATATATATACATATATATATATATATACATATATATATACGTATATATACATATATATATATACATATATATATATATATATATATATATATATATACGTATATATACATATATATATATACATATATATATATATACACACACATATATATACACACACATATATACGTATATATATAACCAATCTTGTAAACTTGGTCAAATTTTCATCTAGTCATAATCCAACTTTTGTAATAATATACTAACATTCATCAACTTAGTATAACTTGAAGAATATGTGTAAGTATTCATAATAACACTTGTGAATAATTAAAGTTACATAACCACTATATAACCCTTTTGTAGTTTTTCTTGAGTTTTAATAATTTTTATAACTTTTATAAAAACCATCAACTAGTAATTTTGTCAACAATAGATTTATGAACATTTACTTTTTAAGAACAAAAGTCATTATTTAGTTCATGTTAAAATATTTTGTGAAGTATTATTCTTGAAACACCTTGTCGGTGAAAACATCATTTTTAACATGAAAGACTCTTTGGATGAAGATATTTACATGTCATCTAATAAATAGATGAACATGATAACCAAAAGAAGATATGTAAACAAGAAGAGAGTATGCTCTTACTTAAATAGGCAAAGAAAGATGGAAATGATGTTTTTGTGTGTTTGGAAACTTTAAAGATCACTTGGTCTTCAACAAGGAACTTGATTCATCAAAGATTTGTAGAAGACAATTTGGAAACAATATGAGGTGGTGATAGGGGTGTCTTGGCCAAAATTTAGATAAGGAGAGAAGGAGAAGCGATGTTGGGTGGTGGTGGTGGTGTATTATGCACCTTTATTTATAAGGCACATTCATACTTTAGGTCGACCTCTTTTGGTGCCTTGCTAGACACATATGATCAAATGGATGGAAGCCTTGCTAGACACATATGATCAAATGGATGGAAGATGCAGGTGGCCATTCATGGAAGGGCAACATAATGCTTTAAACAAATGTAAAAGTTATTACACAAAAATGGCATGATTACACCCTTCAAGTCAAACAAGAAGGGTTCATCTCTTTTGAGGTTGCATGGG